>OX463862.1:23640620-23891659 GCA_949825065.1 Odontocerum albicorne | reverse complement strand
AAAGCAAAATGTGATAATTTATCATTCGAATTGTGGAATAACAATTAAGTTATTTGTTGAATAACAAAGTTATATTATTTAAATTCACAATGTTATAACTGAACAAGGATATTATCAATTTTATATTAATTAGATTATAACTAAATAACTGCAAATAGGTTATAATCCCACTTTACTAAGACACTCGACAGACTGGAAATGTTTACCAGGAGATTTGACAACTATACGTTTGACAGTTGTTATTGTGGGTAGTTTATATTTTATTGTAACTATTTTAGTTAAATCATTTTATATCATGATAACATAACAATGCATAAGAAATTTAAAAAAATTAATTAAACACAGTAAATGGGGCATTAAAAGACAAATTAAAACAAAGCAATGTCGAGGTCTGCTAAAATGGTGGTTCCCAACCAGAGCCGCTGTTGCTAGCAGGGAAACCTAGGCATTTGCTTATTTATTTATTTATTTAACACTTTTATTGCAATACAATCTGGCGGGCTTATTTCCAGGCGGCAATCTCTTCCAACCAACCAGACAAAAGTAAATGAAGCAAGTTACATGGTCGCATAAATCATTCAAATGACTATTCATCCCCACGAAATCCATAAACACATACGTGAAAACATCCCCACGAACCCCACAAAGACGGACAATCACCCGAACTTTCTTTTCATATAAAGTGAGATATCATCAATCAAAAGGAAACAAAGGGATGGTGGAGAGGAAAGGAAAAGAAAAATCAGGAATGAAACACATTATTTTACTGACTAGAAATTAAGAGTTTTTTCAGTCGCTTCTTAAAGCGTGCCAAGGACGGAGCGAGTCTTATATTGGTTTGTAACTGATTCCAGAGTATCACTGCATCGACAGTAAAGGACGACGTAAAGAAAGAGGAGCGGTGAACTGGAAAGGCCAATAAACAATCTCTGTTTGAGCGTAACGCTAATCCATGATTGGAAAGAAGCTGAAAATTTTCGGCGAGATAAGAAGGTGCGTCGGGACAGTTAAAGATATTATACAATAGAGACAGTATGTGAATTTGACGTCTATTTCTAACATTCAACCAGTTCAATGCCTTCTGGTATGAAGTTATATGGTCGTTCTTTCGTAGGTTGAAAATGAATCTTAGACACACATTTTGAAGAGACGCCCAAATATTCATAAACATGCTATAAAAATATTTTTTTAAATAAACAGGAACTATGGACTTTATTTACATCACAGATGGTTTTAAAGTTTTCACTTTTTCATCAGGGGAGCACAAACAAGATTGAATTCTGTTCGAATACACATACACGCTTCTAATGATGAAAATTCTGGTCGAAGACTGTGGGTGGAGAGAGACAGGAGACAACTTCAGCGAGCAGCGGTGAGTTACACAAGATCTCGCCGCTGCTCGCTGAAGATGTCTCCTGCCTCCCTTCACCCACAATCTCTTACCCGAATTTTTACCGTTAGAAGTTTGTATGTCGGTACCAGTTCGAACAGAATTCAGTCTTCTTTGTGCTCCCCTGATGATGAGGTGAAAACTTTGAAACCGGTAGGGTTATACTGTTACACGTAAAGTGGAATAAACAGTGTTTTTAATCTTACATATATATTTATTTTGTAAATAACGGAAAGTCGAAGAGTTTGTTCATTAAATGGTGCTACATAAATTGTCCTTTATTAAATGGCGCCTCCGTTCATTAAATGGCACATCCGTTCATTAAATGGCACATCCGTTCATTAAATGGCGCCTCCGTTCATTAAATGGTGCATCGGTTTATTAAATGGCGCTACATAAATTATTATTATTAATGTTTCGGAGCATTTCATTGTTTAATTATTGCGTGAAACGTATTCCGCTTATTTACACGTGTATCAAAAAATGTTTTTAAATAACTCGTATGACGCATGGCTTACTCTCAATAACTCTCTTATCAATACTTCACATTAAGATAATGCCACACCGAGGTGTAAGGAGGTGTAAGGCATTCCCCTACTCGAGGCAGTCTCCAAGCTCGGTGTTGATATGGACCAGTATTTCTCAATCTATGGGTGCATAAATACTAACTACCCACTTAGAGCAGTTTCATTGTATTTTATTGTATTAACCCTTCCTTCCCTGTGATGTGTACCTAGCACACATTGCTTCTAAAAACTTTATTATCTCTATAAATATTATAAATACTGGCTTCAGATTTTAGGTACCATATTCCTCCGTAATACATTTACGCATTGAAAGAAAATATTATATTAATAATATTTAGCGCTTATCGGCCACATCAGAGATAATTTGTGGAAATCGGGAATAAATTCACTGATACAATCAAATGTGTGCCAGTGTGTGACGTAGGTATATTCATTCTAAAAATCCCGCTATGGATGAGGAAGCGACGCTATTCACGCCTCACTCTCACTCTACTTCTGTATATAGGAACGCAAGAAATAGCTCAGTTCGCTCGCTTCAGTAGCTCGCGGGCTGTAGTTCGAGGTGGTCGCTTCGCCCGTTTTGTGAACGTCGGCCGATATTTTTTTTTCATGTTTTCAGCAATTAAATTTAAATTAGTATCACTTCTCACTTCAAATTTTATTAATTTAAGCGATTGGCTATGAATATTCTTATTTTTTCGATTTTAAATCGCTCATTTTTACATGTGTATTGAATACACATCACCGGAAACAGGCGGACTTTTTAGCACAGGAGGGGAAAGGTTAAAAAGATTAAGAAACGCCAGCACAGGCCTTGAATGTTATCACTATACAATTATAATTATTTAAAAATTTTATGATTACAAATCATTTCTGCACTGCAAACTGAGATAAGGAAATATGGTCTATATTGTAAAACATGTTATATACAAATTGTGTTAAGTGAATGCACTTCTTGCTGATAAGAGAACAAGTGTAGTAGAAGTGCTACCACTGGAGACGGTATTCCATCATCATCACCTCGTGTCCTTATAGAGGAAGGCTGAGAGAACAGATTTCCACTTTATTCCATCCTTCGCCTTATCCCATCCATTTGAGATCAGCTACTTGGACCTACTTCTTCCATCTTTCTCTATCACGACAATCGTTTATTTATTTTTTCAAAACAGGCTTAGCCCAATTACTTTGAAAAAATACAAGAAACGTCAACATTAAAAATACAGAAAAATTATATAGAATAAAAAAAAATTATATAAAATAAAAAATAATGTATATGCATACATATATATACTCACAAACATACATATATAGTCAGTCACTTAAGTACGTTGATGAGTGCTTTCTAACGCGCTCAATCTTAGAAGATAATTTACTTTTACTTTTGGTAATGTGATATGAAATATGTCAATATCCGAAGTAGTCCCGTTCAAAAGAGTTAAGGCCCTTCTATCAGGCATAGCGGCTGGAAGACCCGTTCTTGCGTATGTTATTGAGAACAGTTCTTGCCGGCGCAGTCTACTGTAATTGTTAGGAACATTTAACGCTAATCTTTGTAATAATGCTGGACAGCTCACAACTCCTCGAACGAGTCTGACAACGTATACCAGGAGACGCAGATCTCTTCTTACGCTCAAGGAGTTATACCCGAGCATGCCCAGCAGAAACTGAGTAGGATAAAGCCATGGATAGACATCGAACTCACTCATATAGAGATATCGAAGATATTTTTTTTGTACTTTCTCCACCATGAGTGAGGTCTGTCTTTAACGTAGACCTTTGATCCCACCGTTGCACATGCCCATACCAGCGTAGTTGTGCTTCCAGGCTTTATCTATTATTGGTGCCACTTTGTTCCACAAAATTTTACACAATATTATACTTTATCACATTCTATCCCATTTATTCTACCCTGACACACACATACAGGAAGACCTCGTTTAACGCGATAAATTCAGCCTGTAATTACATCACGCTCAACGAAATCGCATAAATTGAATACAATAAACTATAGGATTAATTCTAATGAATCCACCAGGATTAGTTTGAGAAGCACTCGAATAGAAGATAAATGAGGAGGTAACATTAAAAAAAGACCATGTCCATTGGATACAAAAAATGAGTTGATAAAGCAGATTTCTTCTTATCGATGGTACGGAGCCGTTTAACATTTTCATTTCAATAAAAAAAAAGCACATAAATCATTTTAAATTCATAATGAAAAAAAAATTTTTTTTCAAAAAGAATCATGTCCAGGCTTCGAACCAATCAAAAAAGATCATGTCCGAATTGTCCAATCATAGCTTTCCGATTGTGTCTAACTTCATACCAGTTCACCAGCAACTGTCAGTTTTAAATCGTGCGTGCAGTGTAATGTCTAGCATTATACAGCTTTATCTACCTACATACCCTACATATATTTATAGTTTTATAATAATATTTCTTCTTATTTTGTAACACTTTACTTATTTTATTTGATTGAAATAAAAATAAATTACTCTGCCCAATTATTATTTGCAACATCTGTATAATATTTTTGAAATCGAACAAAACACATCATGTCCCAGAGCTGCTCAATCAAAAAAGATATTAAAGTAGAATTGTTCTTACAAAAAGGATCATGTCCATATTTTAAACAAGAATAACTATTTTAATTATTATGATTCGATTTTAAACAACAAATCAAGTCCCCTTAAGCGATTTTCGAGATTTCAGATATACTATGCGTATCCAGAAAGTAAGTGTACTGAGGCTCTCACGACCGGATGGATTTTATTTTCGACATGTTGGCTACACTTTCGTGTAGCCTGACCCTTCCTCTCCGCAACGAGACCGGTTCGAGGTCAGTACGTTGAGAAGTGTCGACGCGACAACACGTTTCATGAAAAATGTCAATCCAATCTCCCGCCGAGTGCGAAATACGCGGCGTCATTCGTTATCTCGTTTGGAACGGAAAACCTCCGATTGAGGTTTATAATGAGGTGAAAACTGCATATGGTGATAAAGCTATGAATCGTACGAGTGTGTACACACTTGTACAAGCGGTGTCGCGAGTTTAAAAACGGTCACGTCACACCTCTTCACCCTCCGCCAAAATGTTCAAAACCACAATTTCAGCCAAGAAAATCATGGCATCCGTGTTTTGGGACTGTCAAGGCATAATTTTAATTGAATATATGCCTTAAGGGGAGACCATCAACTCTGCAAGATAGTGTGAGACCCTAAAAAAATTGTGGAGGGTGATTCAGAACAAGAGGAGAGGCATGCTGACAAAGGGAATCTGCCTGCTGTACGACAATGCCAGACCACACACGGTCAACGCCACGAAGGAACTGCTCACCTCGTTTAAATGGGATGTCCTGAACCATCCCGCGCATTCCCCTGACCTAGCACCTTCAGATTACTATCTCTTTACCTCCCTGAAGCTGCACATGGGTGGAAAAAGGTTTTCAACCGACGAGGAGGTAAAGGAGGAGGTGGAGAAGTGGACGGAGGGGTTGGCGGGAAACTACTTCGAGGAAGGCATCAAAAAGTTGATACCCCGCTTCACCACCTGCATTGAGAGGAATGGCGACTATGTCAAAAAATAGCTTACATATGTACTACGGTAACCACGTAATTTTTTTGTTTAAATAAAAAAAATTGTAACCTACAAAAATTCAGTACACTTACTTTCTGGATATACCTCGTATTTACAACGAATTATTATGTCATATAGTTTTAATGCAAACAGTTTTTTGCAATTTCCCAACATTCTGATTTGGTGGACATATTCTTTTTTTAATATCACCTCCTCATATGAGGATAAAAGTATTGATAAAAATATTGCTAATTATATTGAGCGTGTTTTTGCTCACACAGCGATTGTAGATCACCCCCTCATGTGTCGGGGTAAGGGTCAGGTGGGAGCATTATCATTCACATGGTCGCCATGTGCTGGCAAGGCAGTGACTCCATCGCCAGTGGGAGAACACTGATTCATATAAATACGAAGGTGAATTAGAAAAGCTCGCAGCTTGACTAAGAAAGATTTATTTTCCCTTCCTAACTTCAACGAACATTTTCCACGGCAATTCAAACATCACAATGAATTTTTGAGAGTAACAATCAAATCACCTCGTTGAAATACCAAGATAAAACTATACTTGAGAAATTGTAGAATGGTCCCTGTGACAGTTCACAAATTTGCTCCAATACAACCTTGTAACGACGTTCAGTAATTTAAATCATTTTATCAACTTTAATATAAGCCTCGATTCTAATAAATTGCAAGTTATTTAGGTAAATACATTACATTAAACTAACAATAATGACAAATTAATACATCTCGTTACAAATTAGCAAAAATGTGGCAGTTTGTTAAAATCAAATAATATTTGGCGACGTTTGCCAAAAGTTACTACGTTAGTTCGCATTGGCTAGGGATGGGGTATAGGATAATTGGATTTTCGTATTTTTTTTATACATAAAATTAAATGTTCGTAATTAGTATTAATTCATAGTGGATCTTGGCCTATTTAAAGATACATACAATACATTCAGTATAATGAAAATTAGGAATTAAAACGTCAGTTTAGAGAAAAACAATTTTTCGATTTATAAAAAAAAAATTCGATTTGCAAAAAAAACGATTTTACACCATCCCTTTGAAACATGACATTTCAAATGTCACAGGAACCATCCTACATTTTCTCAAGTATAACAGCACTACGAGTGAAGGAGCCGCTTTTATAGTAAGCAATGACAAAACAGGAATAAACCAATAGAAAACCCTCTTGCGTTTGTGCATACATAAATAGTCATAAATCGGACATTTCATGTCATACAAACTAATATTTAGAGGTAGTATTTTCTAAGATAATGGAAGAATAACGAGAGATGTGTGTGACAATAGGAAACAAAGTCAATGGAACACTAAAATATATAACCTCGAACCGGACAATATTAAAATCTGCTAAGATGATTGTCCACAAGTATATTAGTACCAACTTTGGTGTATGGAAGTGAAACGTGGAAATGGAAAAATACTGAAAGAAGTTGAATAAATACTGTACAAATGCGTGCACTGAGAAGAATACACGGAATGACAATGTTTGACCAAATATGGAATTAAATGATTAGGGATGAATGTGAACTTAAAGCTGATTTATTAAATATTTATTTATTTATTATTACACATGACAAAAAATATACACAATTTGCAAAAACAACAACAGGTAATTTGATTTGGACATACAATTTTAATGGATCTGGGTTTGTTGCCTTTCATTTGTCGTATCCCCAGTAAACTAGGCTTTTGCCTGTATCTTACTGAGGATATTTAGCATGAAAAAATAAATCGATACTTCTTTCCGATTTTTTATTATACAAAAACAAAACCCCGTTACACGCTCTCATCAACCTGACAAACAGTGACACTCAACTACAACTGGAAACATCTTGCGAAATTCAACTTCTCACACATCATCACTCCAGAAAGACCAAAAATATTCATCCCACAATATACCGCACACAATCATAAGAATAAAAATTAAAATTAAAACAAAAAATACACAGAAACACAAATACAAAAACAACCAAAATTAAAACAACAAGAAAACCACACTCACGAGCTCACACAAATCGTTCCCACTCGTCATTCATCCTGAAAGCCCAAGTACTCAAAATCCTGTCGCAATAACAACCACGCTCCGATCGACTGTCTAAATGGTTTTCCTACCTTTACCTTTATTGAAGTCGGCACGCCATTGTATGTCATGGGAGCCAAATAAGCATATTGCCTTTGGGCAAAAGAGGTTTTAACTCTAGGGATGGTGAAATATGATCAATAAGAGCATTTTGAGACGGTTTGGGCATGTAGAACGAATGAATAAAGAAAACTTAACAAAACAAATATACAGCGCAAGGAACCAGAATCAGCATGATGTATGTCAAATTAATTTAGAATTCAGCATAGCTATATTTTAGTGCCAGTAAGAGGAAGACTAAAAAAATCCTTATATTTTTAAACTTACATACAGTATCCGGTGGTAAATGATACACATAGTTTGTAAAGCGTCTCGCGATTTGTCAGTCGTTACCGGACCGGACTGTTAGTGCATCGTGCGACAGAGACGATGCTCTACAAACTATGTGTATTACTTACCGCTGGCTGTTGTACATACCATCAGGCTATTTCCCTGATGAGGTAGGCGGAGAGGAAAAAGCGCCACACTTTCCTACCTTAACACACATCCCTCGCCTCTTCTACGTTTCCTTCTTTTAAAATATCATTCACTTAACCCGACTATACTTTTCTTAGTCTTCCTCGACTACGCCTTTCCCTCACATTTGGACTCTATTTTTAGTATCTTCATTTATATCTTCCATGTGGCTAAACCCATCTTAGAGTGCTCTCCTCTTCATCTGACTTACCACATCAAACTTAACCTTTCCCTTCCTGTTCTAAAAAAAATCGGCGCATTCCGGTGCTGTGTATGTAAATACCTATGTAAAAATGAGCTATTCAAAATCGGAAAAATAAGAATATTCATAGCCAATCGCTTAAATTAATAAAATTTGAAGTCAAAAGTGATATTAATTGAAATTTAATTGCTGAAAACATGAAAAAAACATCGCACGAAGTTCACCAAACGGGCGAAGCGACCACCTCGGACGAAAGCTGGCTGGCTACTAAATGAGAGAAGCGACCGAACGAAGACTCTATTTTTTGCTTTCCCATATACCGAAGTAGAGTGAGAGTGAGATGTGAATAGCGTCGCTTGCTCACCCATAGCGGTTTTTTAGAATGAATATACCTAAGTCACACACTGGCACACGTTTGATTGTATTGGTGAATTTATTCCCGATTTTCACAAAATATCTCTGATGTGGCCGATAAGTGCTAATTATAATTAATATTATTGTTTTCATTCAATGCGTAAATGTATTACGGAGGAATACCTAAAATCTGAACCCAATATTTATTATATTTATAGAGATATTAAAGTTTTTAGAAGCAATGTGTACTAGTTACACATCACAGGACAGGAAGGATTATTTCACATTCATCCCTAATCACTTCATTCCGTATTCTGTCATACATTGTCACTCTGTGAATTCTACTAAGTGCATGCATTTCTACAGTATTTATAATACTTATACTTTGAAGTATTTTTACACATCCACGTTTAACTCAAATACAACATAGTTGGTACTACAATATTGCTGTGTTGAGATTTTGATATTTTCCAGTTTGAGTATATATATAAAGGGTCTTTCAAATTAAGCGGTTTTTTCATTCTTGAATAAAACACACAATTTGCTTTGATTTTAAAAAATTTTTTATTGGCCATTGAAGTAAAACGTACGACATTTAAACACAAAAAAACAATATCCGCCAAATGTCCACCTCTTGCAACTCTACAGATGTCCACAATTTTGTAAAAACTTTCAATGACATTTTGGCATAATTGCGGTTCTAACTCACCGATAACGCGAATAATTTCGTCCTTCAGCTCAGGAATTGATCGGGGGTCATTCTTACAGACCTGGTTTTTCACGTAACCCCATAGAAAATAGTCCAACGGTGTCAGATCACATGATCTTGGTGGCCAATTAACATCACGGTTTCCGGAGATTACAATACATAAAATAATTCAACAATTTGAATGCATTGTTGTATTGTATACGAATGTCATACATTACAACAATTTGAATGCATTGTTGTATTGTATACGAATGTCATACATTACACTTCTTAAATTTTACAAGACCCAGGCATGTTCGAGACGCCATCTTTGTTTTATCCAAGAATTTTAAAAATCGCTCAATTTGTAAAACCCTTTATGTTTTAGTGCCCCTTTCACATTGTTTCCTATAGCTAAACGCCGTTCGATATCCCTTGTAACTCTTCCGTCTGAGAAAATACCACCCAAATATTGTGCGTACAAATTAGTTCGGTCCGTTTCCAAAAGATGGCTCAGGCTGTTATGAATGGTTCATTGTGACAGCCGATTTTGGCGGTTTCAGAGAGGTTAGACATCTGCCAATAATATTCAGTTCAAATGAGATGTTTTACCGCACCCGCCGTATTCCCCGGACATTGCTCCTTCTGATTACTGGTTGTTCCGAAGGATGCAGCACGATTTGGCAGGTCACCGGTTCACTTCTTTTGTAGAAACCGAAAATTGGCTCCAAACTCGGATCGCATCAAAAGACGAGTCATTTTTTCGAGATGGAATTCGAAAATTGCCTGAGAGATGGGAAAAAGTAGTAGCCAGTGATGGACAATACTTTAATTGATCGGTTCATTCATTTTGTTCAGAAATAAATGCATTTTTGAACACAAAAAAAAACGAACCGAACTAATTTGTACACCCAATAGTTGAATTCCTTAACTCGCAACATTAATTCTAGGTTCTTTCCCTTCGCATACAATTCCTCAGCTTGTTCCAAATACTTAGCTAGATATGATATTTTACTTATATGGAAAAATAGTATTTTGGTGCCAACTTTGATGCATAGAAGTGAAACGTAGACATGGAAAAAACGTCGAGTCGAATAAATGTCGTAGAAATGCGTGCATTAAGAAGAATACACGGGGTGACAATGTATGACAGAATACGGAATAAAGTGATAAGAGATGAATGTGAACTTAAGGCTGATGTGTTGAGTAAAATAAAGAAGAATTATGTTGAGCTGCTTTGGGCATGCGGAACGAATGAATGAAGAAAATCTAACATAACATTTATATAGTGCAAATGTGAGTGGAAGATGTGTAAGAGGAAGACTAAGAAAAGTATGGTTAGATCAAGTAAATTATCACTTTTTTTTTATCCACTTTGCACGGATTTCTCCTGTTACACAAAGAGGGTCTGCTTCTAGCGTTAGCTTATTCGTTAGGAAGAATATCAGCCAGGATTCTTCTCATACTGCTAGGCGGTACCGAGAATATATCAACAGTGTCATTCAGTTGGTTCAATATCTCTGTGGGAACCACGGTCGTCGCTGAATATTGTCAACACATATGGTCAACGACCGACGAAACGACCTTTGGATACCCCGATGAATTATATTTTACAGTCCGAAGGTCACATACCAAACCATTGATGCGGCCGGACATCGCGCCGCATTCCATAGTAGAATGAGAACGCATCACGCTGTCTCGCCGGTTCCGTAAACAAATTGTTTACCTACAATACTATTTACGATATCTACAATACTTAAATTGACCATTTCTGCATGCACAGAAGCGAGATAAAAATATATCGCGGGTGCACTCCCGCGCCCATTCTGAAATGTTATAAATACCCACATACTGATAAATAAAACATTCATTCACTCTCTCCTTCCGCATTGCGATTTAACGTATTTTATTTATTTACCAACAACTACTATCATCATCTCTTCAGATAAGAAGCATTCCGCTAAATCTCTATACCACGCGTGACTGACTGTAGCCATGATATTCGTCCTGTAAGTTGGTATGTAGAACAGAGGGTGATTCCTTGCACGGCTATATTTATTGGGTACATGTAAACTTAGCGCTTCTAGAATCGCGGGACAGTTAAAGCAACCTTGGAAAACCTTTATTAGGAATATCGCAATGGATTCTTGCCTTCTTGTTTCGAGGCTTCTATAGTTACACACCGTGAGAATATCAGAAGATCCACAAAGGTTTCTTTGTGGTTCATCCTTCTGCAGTTTTCTTACCAAATATGTTTTTCTGAACATATGCAGATGCAGGTAAGCGAGTTCGTGTCCAGAAATCGGCCAAGAAGGTGTTAGCGTCAGTTTTTCAGGATGCAAAAGGAATTTTATTGATAGATTATCTCCAAACTGGTAAGACAATCAACTCTGGTTATTATTGTGACCTTTTGGACCAGTTGGATGAAAAAAGACCCGGTTTCCAGAAGAAAAAAATCATTTTTCATCAAGACAATGCACCTGCTCACACAGCTCAAAATACCATCGCGAAAATCAGTGAAATGGGGTACGAATTGTTGCAGCATCCACCCTATTCGCCAGATTTAGTTCCCTCTGACTTCTGGCTGTTCTCACACCTCAAAAAATTCCTTCGTGGAAAGCATTTTTCATCAAACTAAGAGGTTATAGCCGTCGTAGAGGAGTATTTTGCAGGCCTTCCAGAAAGTCACTTCCGTGATGGGACAACAAAGTTGGAAGATCGTTGGACCAAGTGTATTGATCTTATGGGAGACTATACTGAGCAATAAAAGTGATTTCCCCCCAAAAATTTCATTTCATGTATTTTCATTTCCGCTTTCAAAACTTTTTGACTAACCTAGTATGTCCTCAGTGAGATACAGACAAAAGCCTAGTTTACTGGGGACACGACAAATGAAAGGCAACAAACCCAGATCCATTAAAATTGTGTCCGAATTAAATTACCTGTTGTTTTTTCGCAAATTATGTATATTTCTTGTCACGTGTAAAATAAATAAATAAAAAAATAAAATATTTATTATTTTTGTAATGTTTTTAATCTGTCAATAAAATAGTTGTTTCAAACTCAAGTTATAGAATCACTGAGAGTCCACTCTCAAAATGTCACTATATAAATTGTTGTTTTATTATTATTATTATTTTTTATATTTTATTATTATTTATTTCCCCTGGCGTGTTTATTGCCATGTGGCAATCTCTTCCAACCAACCAGAAAGATGTTTGAATGGACCCTAAGTGAAAACCAGACTGGAATTCCATTTAAAAAAAATCTGGATTCTAGCGGGGATCGAACCCGCAACCTCCGGATCGGCAGACAAGCGCCTTACCACCAGGCCACGGAGGTCATTATTATTATTATTTAAAAATACTATTTTAAATAATACAAGATTTTCGGAACCCCCCTCGTTCGGTTTATATTTTTAGTTTGATGTGTTGATCATTTGGATACTCTATGATATTTATAACGAAGTGAAAATGACCCGAACATGAAAATAAAAATTGGGCCAAGTTAAAATTGGTTTAAAATTTATGTTGAAAAACAAGCATTGACGTCAGAAGGAAATTAAATTTAGCCATTTTTCTGACAATTTCCTAAATATTTAAAACACTAAATATTAGAAGTTGTATGTGTGTCACTATAGATTTAACATGCCGATATGATCCCATCGTCTCACCTCGGTGTGCCATCAAATTCAGTGCAGCGGTGTGGCCGGTGAGTTTGCTGGTGTGTGACGGCTCACTCACTTAAAACAAACTCCATGGCAGGGCTTCGCTTTCCAACAGAGGGAGCAAACCCAAACGCAAAAGCCTCACAGCGATGAGACTGTCAGCGGTGGGGGCAGGCTGGAAGCCCTTAGTCGGCGTCTTGCATGTCGAGCAGCCTGTGTTTCGATGGTCGTCTCCCCGACAGGATTGAGATACAGTGCAGCGGCACAGGTGACGGAGCGGTCCTATTCAGGAACCGTTTTGCTCCCCCTCAAACGAGGGGTTGAGGCTAGAAAAAGTGCCCTAAAAATAACCTGCTTTCCTTTTTTTCTCTGCCTGGGTGACTACCCCCAGGGGATCACCCACACTAGTGGTTGCAAAAACATGTTACAAATGTTTCGGTCCTGCAACGCTCCAACTGTAAACCTATAAAAGATATGGTTGTAAATGCAAAATTGCGGTGGACCGGTCATGTGATACACATGGGCGATCATAGACTTCCAAAACGCGTCTTGTACGGGCAAGTGGTGGGCAAGCGAAGAGTTGGTGGGCAGAGAAAGCGCTATAAGGACAGTCTGGCGAGAGTCACTTACTCTGTGCGGGGTGCATGAGGACTGGGAGCAGGTGGCTCGGGACCGTGAGGGGTGGAGAGCCATATGCTCTCGGGCTGATGGCGTCTCAGCGGCTCGACGTGTGAGAAACAGTTTGCGCGCTGCGAACATGCGTCAACATGGCCAGGCGGCTTAGCAGGGTCCACATGTCTGTGGCATTTGCGGGAGTGCGCATCACAGAAGATCACACGATCGACGTGGGAGAATGGTTCAAGACTGACATTGGAGTGGCGAGGGGATCCTCGACTGTGAGGCCCGGCAACGACGACGACGATAGAAATGTCTAGCACTCTGTCTTCCCTGCCTAACCTCACAGAGAAATGGTGTGATGGTAAGCATGTTAATTTATGATCATAAAACCAATCAAGTGATCAAAATATTGTTTCTGCTAATCAGTAGAATGATCCTTTGTTAATTGAGTTTTTTTGATTCAAGAATGATTCTTCATAAATTGAGTGTTTCTGATTCAAGAATGATTCTTCATGAATTGAGTGTTTCTGATTCAAGAATGATTCTTCATGAATTGAGTGTTTCTGATTCAAGAATGATTCTTCATAAATTGAGTGTTTCTGATTCAAGAATGATTCTTCATAAATTGAGTGTTTCTGATTCAAGAATGATTCTTCACAATTTGAGTGTTTCTGATTCAAGAATAATTCTTCATAAATTGAGTGTTTCTGATTCAAGAATGATTCTTCATAAATTGAGTGTTTCTGATTCAAATGTTCTTTCTTCGTATAATGTTATTATGATGGGATTTTATTTGTTTTTTGTTTAAGTGCCATTTATATTCTCATGACTGCTCTATACATTGCTTAATTAAACCTTAGAATGGGCATACACCTAGTTATTTCGTTATAAAAATAAAAAATAAACTTAAAAAAAAAAAGAGTGACATCTTCAGGTGAAAGGTGGTTATTAAAATTAAAATTTAATAAAAAAAACACCTTTAATTGATAAAGACCAGGTGGTATAATATAGTTATCAAAAGGTAGATGGGGCAAAATTTAATTTTGAACTTATTTATAATTTCCTTTTATTTATTAAGAACACCTACAGATTATTAGGACACAAAAATGAAAGACTATAAGAAAATAAAAAAAGAAAAAAGTCCCTACAGCAAAAGTTCATTAACCCTTCCCTTCCGATGCTAAAAGAATTCACGCGTTCCGGTGCTGTGTATTCAATACACATGTATAAGTGAGCGATTTAAAATCAAAAAAATAAGAATATTCATAGCCAATCGCTTAAATTAATTAAATTTGAAGTCAAAAGTGATAATAATTGAAATTTAATTGCTGAAAACATGAAAACAACATTCGCCGACGTTCACAAAACAAATGCAAAAACCACTTCGTACGAAAGCACACTAGCTACTGAGATGGAACTCGGAACACTAACACTGTGCATGTTATACCTCGAAGGAAGAAACAACTGCAAATTGAGATTCTATTTCTTGCGTTCCCATATACCGAAGTAGAGTGAGAGTAAGACATCAATAGTGTCGCTTCCTCATTCATAGCGGTTTTTAGAATGAATATACCTACATCACACACTGGCACACGTTTGATTGTATTGGTGAATTTATTCCCGATTTTCACAAAATATCTCTGACGTGGCCGATAATTGCTAATTATTATTAATATAATTTTTTCATTCAATGCGTAAATGTATTACGAAGGAATACCTAAAATCTGAACCCAGTATTTATAATATTTATAGAGATATTAAAGTTTTTAGAAGCAATGTGTACTAGTTACACATCACAGGGAAGGAAGGGTTAATAAGAATGATAATTTGTAATTCATATTTATTGTCAATTTCAAGGTACAAAAATCAACTTTTTGTAATAAAGTCGAAAAACTGCACATTTCGTAATATTTTTTCGTAGTATTTATGAATAATTTTAAATTATCCATGCAAATCACTGATCCGTGTAGTAGCTAGCCCTGGTGGCGTGACCACCCCTGTATTATCCACTGGTGAGCTATTAAATCCTGAGGCGCCCCTTATATCCAAAGATTCAATATCAAAATATCTCAAGATTATCATCGTAAGTATGGTGTATTGAGTATTCTTTTAATTTAAATTATGTATTTTTGAGCATTTGCTTTTATCTTTAATAATTTCACAATTGAAGAGTATATTACTCATAAACCACTCAAGAGCCAAAAAACACGTAAAGAGTTATAAGAAAAAAACCGTGCGGTTTTTGAGTAAACTGCTTGTGGAGATATGCCCAGTGACATCTTTGGCTGTAAAACATAATCACTTTTAGTTTGAATTCACATATATGCCATTTATGGGTATATTGTCACTTGTTGATAGACTGTTTTTCCATAAAAAAAATAAAAATCAAAATATGGTTGTTATGTGGTTTATGAGAGTATGAGTTCAAAAACTTGGAATCGTTGATTACAATATGGTAATCAAGTGCGCGACCAAATAAAAACCAGTGATATATCATATTTATACTACGCATAAAAACATAAACTGCGTAAACAAGTGACCCGTGTCAAAATCAAATAAACGACAATTATATTGTTGTTTTGTTTTTAAATTTGAAGGAGTTGGCTGCCCATGAAAAAAGATTAATTTTTATTTTAACATTAAATATGTTATTAAGTTTCAATATTGCAGAGTTCTGCCACTTACCGGTTCTGGACTGCTCTCCTCATCGAGGGGCAACTTGGCAGAGCTGGTGAAGGAGGCCAGTGAGAGAAGTAACGCCAACACGACGCCCAGGGTTGCCCGTGCCTCCATCTTACTAGAAAGAGAATACATTCATTATTTAATTGAAATTATTAAAACACATGAATAACTGAATTCCCATAGCCTCCGCTAGAGTATATCACAGGTCAGCCTACCTCTGCACGCACACCACTGGCGCACACCACAAAAATATGTAATTTTACAGAGTGACTGGATGCGGAGGCGAAAACAGGCACTTGCGATGAGCGATTGGCCGCACATAAGAAGCGGAAAATGCCAAAATAAATATTCTCAGTTCACTCTGCCTACCGACTTTTACTTGAAACCAGCTACAACTTCAAAAAGAGGAATTTCTACTCTGCAACTTTCATCACTCTACGGCTTTGGAATTAATTCCACTCTCCGCCCCTGGAATTGACCGGATCGAATTCTCGGAATTTCGAGCAGTGACCATTGCCCAGTTGGGCAATGGTCACTGCACTATTGTTACAGTTCTTTGTACCAGTGGCGTACACCCATCCTTACACACATTTTGAATGAATGCCTTTTACTGAAGACAAAGGCATAATACAAAGTGGGGATCTGGGTATTAGTCGTTGCTGCTAATATTGGAAAGCTCAAAAATGTCTTCTGATCCTGTCGTTCAGCTCATGAGAGAGAATTATGACTTCCATGATAACCCTTGATAACTCCTCACAATTCACCTCTGCACTCCGCGGTTCGAAAGGCAGTTATTAAGGATAGTCCTGCTGCGCCTCTCACTTCCAGTAACTACAAGCCTTTCCAAACTGTCTCCTTAAGCCACGAGCAATGTGCCTAGAGAAATTATAAAATTTGTATGGATGTACCAGGTCTGTAAATATGAAACCAGAATTTTTTTTACAGAAAATACACATTTATTGTATGAAAATGATAAAAAATATTTTATTCAAAGTGTTGCCCATCGCTAGCTACACATTTTTCCCGTCTCTCTGGCAATTTGTGGATGCCACACCAAAAAAACTATTGCTCTATTAAGGCAAACCAATCATCGAGGCATTTTCGTAAGAAGTGAAGCGCTGCTCAGCAATTGCGTGTCCCATCGATACAAATAAGTAGTAATCGGATGGAACCAAGTCTGGTGAGTAAGCCGCATGTGAAAGTATTTGCCAACTAAACGCCTCAATCGTTTCCTTGACCGGTTTCGCCGTGTGCGATGGTGCATTATCATGAAGCAAAATCACTTTATGTTGCCTCTTTTGATATTCTGGTCGTTTTTCACACAATGCTTAGTTCAAGTCCATCATCTGTTGTCGGTAGTGTTCAGTATTAACGGTTTCGCCAGGTTTTAGCAGCTCATAATAGATAACACCCTTCTGATCCCACCAAACACAGAGCATTGTCTTCCGTCCATAGCGATTTGGCCTTGCAGTCGATGTCGCTGGTTTGCTTGGATTTACCCATGATCTTTTATCTTTATCCAACAATGCTTGCGATTCGGCATCTTCAAACTTTCTCGGTGGTCTTACAAGTTCTTCGTTTCTCACGTCAAAATCGCCACTTTTGAATTTTTTAAACCACTCAAAGCACTGTGATTTACCAAGAGCACGCTCACCGTAAGCTTCGACAAGCATTCGATGCGATTCTGCAGCAATTTTCTTCAAATGGTAACAGAAAATCAATGCTGTCCGCAAATCGTAGTTTTCAGGCACAAAAAACAGACATGTTCAACGCTATGAAAACATATGTAGTTGTATTAAACTTGTATTGTTGCGAGTTAAAAGTCTTTGACAAATGTAATCACAAGAAAAAGGCGCCAATGACGCGGTTTGAGTCACTACATTGACAACTAGAGCAATCTATGAACAAATTCCGTTTTCAAATTTACAGACCTATTAGAAGAGGCTAAGGATTTCTGTCGAGGTAGGAAAGTAAGGCGCTCTGTCATCTATGCTTACCCCGACAGGGTAATGGCATGAGGGTATATATGCATGTAAATTATTTAACATTTCAATAGTTTAAGACACAAAAAACTGATACAAATTGATTGATAAGATAAAATTTAATGGTGACATTTATATCTTGAAAAACTTTATTTGCACAACTGTTACAAGAATGGTGATAACAAGAAATATCATTTTATATTCAGTTCATATTTTAACCTCAAAATAATCGGTGACAAATCTTACATAAAAGTAAATTTGTGCAATAGAAATGTAAAATAGTGCATAATGTAAATTAGTGCACAGTGTAAATTAGTATTAATGTAAATAAGTGTTAATATAAATAAATGTTAATGTAATAACTGGATAATGTACATAAGTGCAAGGGAGAGTATGGTTAGATCAAGTGAATAATAATAAAAAGACAATTAATATAGTGGCATTTAGAGAGAAAACTCTCCCCAAGGGCGCTCTTACTTGAGACTCAAACCCACTATTATTGATCGACTAAAATTATTACAATATATAAATATGAGTCGTTTAGTATAAAATTATTACAATATAAATATGAGTCGTTTAGTATAAAATTATTACAATATAAATGAGTCGTTTAGTATAAAATTATTACAATATAAATGAGTTGTTTAGTATAAAATTATTACAATATAAATATGAGTCGTTTAGTATAAAATTATTACAATATAAATATGAGTCGTTTAGTATAAAATTATTACAATATAAATGTGAGTCGTTTAGTATAAAATTATTACAATATAAATGAGTTGTTTAGTATAAAATTATTACAATATAAATATGAGTCGTTTAGTATAAAATTATTACAATATAAATATGAGTCGTTTAGTATAAAATTATTACAATATAAATATGAGTCGTTTAGTATAAAATTATTACAATATAAATGTGAGTCGTTTAGTATAAAATTATTACAATATAAATGAGTTGTTTAGTAAAAAATTATTACAATATAAATGAGTCGTTTAGTATAAAAATTATTACAATATAAATATGAGTCGTTTAGTATAAAAATTATTACAATATAAATATGAGTCGTTTAGTATAAAATTATTACAATATAAATGAGTCGTTTAGTATAAAATTATTACAATATAAATATGAGTCGTTTAGTATAAAACTATTACAATATAAATGAGTTGTTTAGTATAAAATTATTACAATATAAATATGAGTCGTTTAGTATAAAATTATTACAATATAAATATGAGTCGTTTAGTATAAAATTATTACAATATAAATATGAGTCGTTTAGTATAAAATTATTACAATATAAATGTGAGTCGTTTAGTATAAAATTATTACAATATAAATGAGTTGTTTAGTATAAAATTATTACAATATAAATATGAGTCGTTTAGTATAAAATTATTACAATATAAATTTTGTTACCATGTAAACATTTTAAAAATGTGTATTTTTACAATAAGAACATTTCCTCGGTGTTAACTTAATTAACGCAAAATCGACAGATAGCTGTTTTTGATACTAAACGACTCATATATAAGTCGAGTGTAAGGATAGGAATTTAGTAGTTACAGTCATTAGATTAGATACTTTTCCGCGTCCGCGTATTATCAGAAAAAAAAAATTGGTAAGAAAAACGCAGAAAACTTAACGCACGAAGGCGAACAAAGAAAAAAATCTTTGTAGATATTCCGATCTGTGATGGTGACACATTTAGCTTTAGGTGTAGTGTAGTGTTCATATACAATCATAAATTTTGATGAAAGCTCCTAAAAAAGATTTGTCTTCAAGTGCTTCCTAAAGCTGCACACGCCACCCATATCTCTAACAATAAGAGCAATAGCTTTATAATAATACCCCCCGCCTTATTTAGAATCGATTGAGAAAAATCAATTTACAATATTTTGAACGAAGGAAATTTAAGAAGAGAAATCGTATAAGGTGTATGGATGAAGAGGAAGCAAAATATGTATGTCGCGATAATATAATCTGGTGCTCTCTCCTTTCTGCCTAATTTGACAGAGAGACGGCGTGAGGATATGTAAATTATTGCAACAAGAGCTGGTCGCTTCTCACAATCTCAAAAAGTTCCAGCCACTGTGCTTCTCCAATGGTCGCACTCCTGTCCTGCCGCAATCCAACTCTGGGTATGTATACCACATAACGTGAATTTATTCTTAAGGTCACCCTTAAACCTCCTTTTAGTGCCACTCTGGTCCCTTTTCCCCAACAAGTGCATAATGTGAAATAAGCACCTAGCTGCGATGCCACCTGGAAAGAGTGTACCCACACTGAGTGAGGGTATACGGATGCAGGATTGAACTTTTAAGCCACCTCCGAGTGCACGAAAAACGGTAACAATTTCATTGTCATTTGTCAAAGTTGTTTTCTAATTTATCAATCTGGTTTAACCCTTTATAGGGCAAGTTTTTATTTTTGAGATATTGAGTTTTTTGTTGAATAAATCATTATTATGTGTATCAAATTAACATTATTTCTTCGAAAATGTGTTTTAAATTATTTTTTTTTGGAAATAAGGCGGTCGCATATGAGACCTGTGTCCATTTCAGGGGTCATGTCAGTGGTCGCAAGTGACCAATGAATGTTTAGGTAATAATATCTAAGTTTAGGTTGTATTAGGAAATACAATTCTTATATGAGATTTAATTAATGGCGATTTACTTATAATACCTATTTACATATTTGACAATAAATTGACCGGATGTTTAGATCGTTGCTACTGAACATGCAGCTAACTTCACCACGATCCGTCTTAAATAAGACCTCTGCCCGTCCATTTCATTTGCCAATTTGACATTTGTGTTACTTAAAAACATTTCATTAAAAAAATGAATCCCTATAAGTATAACCATAAGGGTGGTCGCATATGCCACCCATTTCTGCTTATACCCGTTAAAGGGTTAAGTTACATATAAGGTTTACGGTATAGCATTTAAGGATGATTTATGTTATATTTCCTTATACAAAGTGAAAACAAGAGTGAACCAACAAAATTTAATATTGTTTTCCTATAGAGCACCTCAAAATCCATATAAAATTATATTTTCATTCTGTTAAAATATCAACATCTAGCAGTGTCATTTAAGCTGATAAATATAATGCCTTATTTAGCTTATCGCTTGCAGCGACATGATCGGATTAATATTTATATATATTAAATAGACATAACTGTTATCAGTACAGTGAAACCTCTATGTATCGTTTTTGAAGGAACTTACTGAACTAAGTCATAAATGTAGAAAAAAACAATAATATACCTTAACCCTTTGTGTTAAGTTTATTTAATGCGGAACACAAGTGATACATGGTTTGCTCTTATATAGGACAAGACAAACTTGTAACAATACTGTACAAAATATATTCAGAGCATTGTGACACAGAGTATTGTCAATATAGTGAATACAAAATGTACCCACATATCAACACTTTGCACTCGAAAGTTTTTGTTATGTGCCTACCGCCAACTCGAAGCATTTTTTAAGGAAAAAAAAAATTTACGTTTATATATAATTAAATTTATAAAAATAAAATTTATTTTGTATTTTTTTTATTTTGTTTTGGTTAAATAGATATGTAAGGAATAGAATGGACATGAAAATTGATTATTTGAAGTTTTTAATTGTATGGTATTTTACATAACAATCCCCAACGTGAAGTCCAGGTTTACTTTCGCAATATAATCGTGTTTCTTTTCTTCCACCCGGAATTTTTCTATTGGAACATATTGCGCAGTCCTTCTTAGTTCCAGAAAGTAGAATATGCAATTTATTTATAAGTCGGTCTTCTGTAGGGAGAGTAGCGGAGCGTCGTCGAAATCGAGTATCTCCTCGATAATCTCCTACTAATTGATCAACCAATCATTTTACAAATTTCAAATGTGTCATCAGTTTTTCATTATTTTCTTCCTTGGAAACTTTATAAAGTATATAAGAGTTTATGACACACACCTCCATCC
Source organism: Odontocerum albicorne (assembly GCA_949825065.1). Classification (NCBI taxonomy): domain Eukaryota; kingdom Metazoa; phylum Arthropoda; class Insecta; order Trichoptera; family Odontoceridae; genus Odontocerum; species Odontocerum albicorne. Next base: position 23,869,373 of record OX463862.1, on the reverse strand, counting down.
CCCAAAAAAAGAGTTTCCTCCACCATTTTAGGGACTCTTACAGTTATTGAAATGTGACCGCAACATGTCGGTGCAGTACGCATTGAATTATATTTCTCAGGACAGTTAGCTTATACGGTAATAATATACCAGGAAAGTACACGTGTCGCCCTCGGGACTTGTTTATCTCCGAAGATTCCATTGTGTGTTGAGAGTGATATTTTGTGTTGCTATCTCGCCTCCTCAAGTGTGAGGAATAATATTGTTATCTGCAGAACTAACCTAACTTACTCCATCAAATTCCGTAACTTATTATTATTTAATTGTACTAATATGATCCATGGTTAAATAATATTGAAAACTGAAAAATGCAATATATTAAAATATTGAGAAATAAGACTTTATTTTTTTAGCGTCATAGCGGCGGCAATCGAGTAATACAGCAAACTATGCATGCCACCTCTATGGGGGCATTCGAGTGCAAAGGGTTAATATATATATACAGGTTAATATATATATACAAACTCACGGGAACATAAAAAATATTTCGTTATACTGAATATGGAAAAAAAAATAGTATTAAATCAATTGTTTTATTTCTGAATAAAAAGTTGTACGAATACACTCAATTAATTATTTTTTAAACAATGTTATTTTAACTACTGAATTTTTCTTAGAAACATTTACAATTGCATTTTCAATAAATATGACTATTAAAAAATAATTTCGGACATCAGTACTAAAGTAAAGATAAACTCGAATTATTTTTAATGGTAAAATAATACATAGATGAATGATCGATGCGATATATTTTTGCGTGTTTTATATGGAATTTCGGAACTGGATGAAATGAATTAAACATATGGAAAAATGATTATTCAAGGGATGATCTAACGAGATTTTACTGTAACAAGATTCACAGATATACTGATAGCATAATCAGCTTTAACTATATTTAATAGATGGCACTGTAGACTGTAGACAATTGGTTTATAACTTTGATTAAATTTGAATTTAACTCTCTGAAGCCTTGTGTAAACATGTGAAATTTTAACCCTTCAAAAATATTAACAGTAGTGGCATCTAGTGAACTGCATAAAAACAATTTTATACTTATAATAATAGCAGATGCTTAAACCATTTGATTACAGTCATTAATTTTGTATTTACCTTAAAAAAAGGTATCATTATTGATTCAAAATCCACTTGTATGTATCTTATCTACTCACAAATGCAATTTAGTGTTCAACTAACGTTTCAATTTGAAGATTATTTACAAGAAATATTTTATTGAAAAGAACTGCTAATTTCCAGGGGATTTTAACCCTGAGAGATCGGCGCACTGCTATAGCAGTGGAAGAAATTTGTTCTACCCTTGTATTCAAAATGAATATCATTCATTTAGAATACAAGGGTACATATTCTAAAATATATTTATGTTGTAAAAATATTTGTTTTTTGTTTTTTTTGTTATTTAAAATAAATATTTATCACGAACGTCCGAATCGTAAATATATCTCAGCACTAGATAGACAATTATATTTTTTTCTCGTAGCGCTCTCAGGGTTAATAAACATATTTTGATAAAAATGCCAGTGACAGAATATAAACCCTGTAGAATAAGGTGTGTATGTGTATACAAAGTGCAAAAAATGTGTGGGACTTTGTTAGTATGCAAACTCTGCTATGTATATATTATTTATAGTTAAGGCATTAACATTGTGGAGGTTTAAAGACATTGTAATTTGTTTTATCAAACACTGTTTATTCCACTTTTTGTAACGGTATAACCCCATCGGTTTCAAGGTGCACACCTCATCATCAGGGTAGAACAAACAAGACTGAATTCTGTTCGAACTGGTACCGAGATGCACGCCTCTAACATTCGGGTTAGGGACTGGGGGTTGGGGGAGGCATGGGACAACCTCGGCGAGCAGCGGAGAGATTCTTGGTACTCGTATATATGTGTTTGCCAGATGTTCATCTCGATGCACTGACTTAGAAATTTCTAGGGCCTCTAATCTGTCCAATTTATTTCCGTTACTACTGATATGCAAGTATTTGGCATCATCGATAGAAAAAGTATGGTTTTCACAGTGACAATGATTAGCCATTTCAGAATAAATTAGAGGATTTGTTAAGGCGGATTTGTGTACACGAAATTTCTTTTCAAAGGATCTTCCTGTCTTTCCTATGTAGAAATTATCAGTCAGCACATAAAAGTTTATACACAACACTGTTGCTAAGTATTCCATTTTTGCTTTTCCTGTTAAATAAGAGTTTCCGGAGTCTTGTTTGTCCTTCCTGATGATGAGGTGAAAGCCTTAAAACCGGTAGGGTTATACCGTTACAAAAAGTGGAATAAACAGTGTTTGATAAAACAAATTACAATGTCCTGTGTCTCTCTTATGAGAAGGTTAATGCAGCTGTCATATGTGTGAAATGATATGAAATAGGGGAAGGTTGCAGAATATACTACCTTGATCAAAAAGTTTTAGGATCGGCCACCGTGTGGCGCTGACAGTCACCCGATTGGAATTCTTTTTTTTTTTTAGGTTACCACATCTATCATTGACACTTCCCTCCAAATTTCAGCATCATAGCTTGACATTTATAAAAGTTACGCTGTACTGAGTACATCTATTTTTGTGCGTGTTTTCTATTTTTTAAAAGTTTGAAAATGGCATCAACTGTGCATCAACGAGTTTGCATTAAATTTTGTGTGAAAAACGGATTTAACGGTCCGCAGACCTTGGAAATGTTGGAGAAGTGTTTTTTGGTGGCACAAACGCTTCTGAAGTGGTCGTGAGTCGGTCGAGGATGACGAACGCAGTGGCAGTCGAAAACCGATGAAAACATCGATAAAATTAAAGAAATGTTGGCTGAAAACCGCAAATTGACCATCAGAGAGCTGGCAGAAGATGAGGTGAAAGCCTTGAAACCGGTAGGGTTATACCGTTACAAAAAGTGGAATAAACAGTGTTTGATAAAACAAATTACAGTGTCTTTAAACCTCCACAACGTTAATGCCTTAACTATAAACCAAATATAAACATTGTTTATTACACTTTATACAACGGTATAACCCTACCGGTTTCAAAGTTTTCACCTCATCATCAAGGGAGCACACTTAAAACTGAATAATGTTTAAACTGGTTCTGACATAAACGCTTCTAATGGTAAAAATTCTGGTTGGGTATTGTGGGTAGAGGGAGGCAGGAGACAACTTCAGTAAGCAGCGGTGAGATCTTGGGAATATATATGTCCTATGTAGGAATTTATACTCGGGAACAATGTCTGTCAACCTCCAAAGTGCTAAGGCCTTAACTATAAATAATATGTATGAACGAAGAAAGAATTCCCTTATAAAATTACGGCAAACATACGAGATTTAACATTGAAATAAAAATGTACGGAAATCAATGATCATTTTGTGGGAAATAACCTAAATGTGTAGATATCTTTCAGCTATAATTAACACGTTCACTGCTAAAGACGCCCATGGGCGTCATCACATTTTTTGTAGAGACGCTGATGACGCCCGTTGCGCTTCATTCGATTCTCTTTGTTTGTATGGTACCGAATATTTTAAGATTTTAAGGTTTCCGTAAGATTTTAAGGTTTCGAAAATACCGTAAGATTTTAAGGTTTCGAAAATATGATTTTTTTCAGTACCTCTACACTATTCTATAAATAAATACCGCAGTGAACGTGTTAATCATGTGCATTTTTTTTAAGTGAAACTTCTATAAGCGCGGTAGGGCAAATTGGCCTGAACGTCACGAAAAGTGAAACGCTTCCCCTTCTCCAACTTTAATGGTAATATTTCAAATGATCTTTAATATTTATTTATATTAATAAATATTAAATATAAATTTATAATTATTAATAATATAAATACATAATTTATTAATTTGATAAATGAACGATAAATAAATAAATTTATTTATTTATTAAATATAAAAATAAATATTAATTATTGTATTTTTTTTTAAAGATTAGATATGACCGAAGTCATAGGTATCCTTATACCCTCGAACACTAGGCGGAAAAAGTCATTCGAGGGGAGTAGCACAGCGCAGGGTTCGAACTGACGACCTTTCGCGCGGCAGTCCAGTGCATTACCGCGCGACCATTCACCTCACAAATTAATAAACATAATATAATTAATTTATAATAAATATTATTTAATAATTATTATTATTCATAATAATAATGATCATTATTAATAATATTAATATTATTAACATTAAAAATTAATATTAATAATATTATCAATATTAATATTAATTATTATTAGTAATAATTAATGAATTATAATATTAATTAATATTATAATTATTAATTAATATTAACTATAATCATTATAAATTATTTATTAATAATTATAATTAATTAATAATTGATTAATAATTAATTCATTATTAATTATAAGTATTAATTAATATAATTATTAATTAATATTAATTATAATTATTATTAATTAATTATTAATAATTAGAATTAATTAATAATTGATAAATAATTAATTCATTATTAATTATTATTATTAATTAATAAACAATAAATAATTATTAATTATTTTTAATTAATTAATTCAATAATTACATATTATTAATTAATGTATTAATTATTAAGTAGTTAATTAAATTTATTCATACTAATTAATAAAAATAAAAATCGTTAAGAAATGGAAAAAAGCAATGCATAAAATCAACTTTCCCTAGGACCTAAGAAGTTTCACTTCCACCGCGCGAGAGTGTCACGCATTTTTTTATTTTTTATTTTAACCTTAAAAAAAAACACCTCGTACAACTAAAGTTAAGCACAAAGCTATATAACGGTCATATTCTGAATTTTTAGATTTAAAAAAATAATAATTGATCACCTGCATCTGACAGTATGACGTAATGCCATCTCAATTGATAAACGTCAGGTGTAATATAAGTCATTGTAGCGATAACATAGCACTATCTGTTTACTGATCATTCTGATAAATTAATTTCAGAAATTATCATAACTCAGATGCAAAGTGGGCAATTATAAAACACAATATCATTTTTAGATAAGTGTTAGGCAATTAACAATTCAAATAATTACACTGTGATATTATCAATGTAAAACAATGCAATTATTAGAACTGTTAATTGCCTCATACATACATGAGATATGAGCAATACAAAACTGGACTGGCTTTAAAAACATCTTTATTATTAAATAATTATATTTTGGGGTGCATTGCCTTCAAAATAATCTCCTCATTACATGACCACAGCAAATCCAGCGTTTCTGCTGTGCTGCAAAAGTCCTCACAAAGTCTTCGTTGGTAAGCTGGTCAAACACCGTCTGCAATTCAGTTACAATCTCTTCGCCCCTTGAGTTTCAACTTTATTTTTGGCAATAAAAAGAATCTGGTGAATAAGGAGGGTGTGGAATAGCTGACGTGGTGTCGAATGTCAAAAATTCTCGTGTTTTACCCGATGCCCCTTTTGATCGAACATCAGCAACCGGGGAACAAATTTGGTCGCAATGCGATGCATGTTCAAATTGTCCGTTAAAATTGATTTAGCCAAACGAGATTAAAGGCCACAGTAAAATGCAGTCCATACTTTTACTGTGGACCGCAAGCTATAAATAATTTATGTAGAGTGTGACATCTGATGTCCTCGTGGCCGGGCTCCCCCTAACGTGAGGGTGTATCTCGACTGAAGGAATGTTATGACATGAGCCCAGACCTTTTGATAGCTTTTATATTAAATGTATTTTTTTCCATTGCTTTGAAATATTCGTATTTTCAGGGTATACAGGGTGTCCCTTTTAGTGTTATCATAAATAAAAGTGTTATCATTAAATACAGAAATTATTTTTTAAAAATTATTTTTAAAGAAGTAGTAGGTATGTATTGTATTTGTACCATTTTGAAATCCTGACTAAACAGGTCATCTTTTGATGTAACTTGCCAGGTTAGCGTAGTACATTATTTTTACAGTATGATGAGTTAAAGTTAGCTGATAAAAAATATTAATTTTTATGATCGGACAACAAAACATTTTTTTTCGAACGTGCAGGTCTTTTTTGTTTTATATCGGACTCCGACTGATAGCAGGGCTAACTAGGATTGTGATACAACCATTAAAATTATAAAATAATGTAATTTGTAGTCACAGCATATAAACATTTGGCGCAGGGTAGCTACTTTCACAATTTTCAGTGTTAGTGTTCCGAGTCCCGTCTTAGTAGCTCGCGGGCCTTTGTTCGAGGTGGTCACTTCGCCCGTTTTGTGAACATTGGCCGATGTTTTTTTTTTCATGTTTTCAGCAATTAAATTTCAATTATTATCACTTTTGACTTCAACTTTAATTAATTTAAGCGATTGGCTATGAATATTCTTATTTTTCTGATTTTAAATCGCTCATTTTTACACGTGTATTGATGTGTATTGAATACACAGCACCGGACTGCCCCGATTTTTTTAGCACAGGAAGGGAAATGTTAATAAATTCCACTGTCAATTCGGAAAACTGCATCATAGTATAAATAGGCCAAAACCCATACGATGGTTGTCATCGAAGAAAGAATACGAGAATTGAATTTTGAATACAAGAGAGCGAGAGAGGAATACTTGGATTCTCTCCGAAAGTAATTCGAAATTTGAATCTCGGTGGGTCCGTGATAACTGAACGAATTTTAAATACGTAGCTAACAATTTTTGAACCGGTGTAAAAGGGGACGATGTATAAATGATATATATAAACAAATTCTATATTTATGAATATGTATATATTTTTATAAATGTAGAATTTGTTTTACTTCCGTGAATATTTCACGGGTTGCAACTAGTATTTCTTAATTCGTAATGTTTTTTACTAAAAAGTATTTATGAATCATAAAAATTTAAAGTTTTCTACACAAATCTACATAGTAACCGACCCTGACGGCGGGACGAATCGTGTATTATGTGCCAGGGACCGGTTACGTTCTCGGGGTTCCCCTTATATTAAAAGATTCTATATTGATATATCTCAAGATTTTTATCGGAAGTATGAAGTTTTGTGTGTTCTTTTCATATAAATTATTAAGTATTTTTGAGGCTTTTTTTATTATTTTACTTTTAATTACACACACACACAACTGTGAACATTCATTTGTCAAAAACTTTGACTTGTAGATTATAATGTCGTTATCAAGTGTGTGACCAAATTATAAACTAGTGATATCATAATATTTATATTACACATGCAAACATAAACAAGTTAATCTATGTAAACAAGTAATCATGTCAAAATCAAATAAGTGACAATTATAATACATTTTTTAATTCTGCTGCTCATGAACAATTGTAAGCATTTTTGTACTTATTTTACCATTAAACATGTTATATCTTCATATTGCTTCCATTAAACATGTTATATCTTCATAAACATGTAGACAAAACCTTACTTTATTTACATTTTATTATTATTTACTGAAAAAGTGACTGCGACGTTGGTAAGTTTTTAGATTGTGTAATTAGTAATAATCTTTTTTGTCAAATTCGGTCCCTTTTTTGGAACTTTTACTGTATTCTCAATTAATGTAATCAACTCAACATTGCTCACTGTCTGAGAACTTCAAATTTGGTCCTTCTTTAAGACTTTTACTGTATTCTCAATTAATGTAATCAACTCAACATTGCTTACTGCCTGGGAACTCCCAAATTTGAGCCATTTTTTGGGACTTTTACTGTATTCTCAATTAATGTAATCAACTCAATATTGTTCACTGTCTGAGAACTTCAAATTTGATCCTTCTTTGACGGGACTTTTACTGTATTTCAATTTAATGTGATCAACTCAACATTGCTTACTGCCTGGAAACTACCAAATTTGGTCCCTTTTTTGGAACTTTTACTGTATTTTCAATTAATGTAATCAACTCAACATTGGTCACTGTCTGAAAACTTCAAATTTGGTCCTTCTTTGAGATTTTTACTGTATTCTCAATTAATATAATCAAATTAAATATTGCTCACTGTCTGAGAACTTCAAATTTGGTCCTTCTTTGAGATTTTTACTGTATTATCAATTAATATAATCAAATTAAATATTGCTCACTGTCTGAGAACTTCAAATTTGGTCCTTCATTGAGATTTTTACTGTATTCTCAACTAATATAATCAACTCAATATTGCTCACTGTCTGAGAACTTCAAATTTGGTCCTTCATTGAGATTTTTACTGTATTCTCAACTAATATAATCAACTCAATATTGCTCACTGTCTGAGAACTTCAAATTTGGTCCTTCATTGAGATTTTTACTGTATTCTCAACTAATATAATCAACTCAATATTGCTCACTGTCTGAGAACTTCAAATTTAGTCCTTCTTTGGGACTTTTACTGTTTTTTCAATGAATATAATCAATTCAACATTGTTCACTGACTGGGAACTCCCAAATTTGATCCCTTCTTTGCGACTTTTACTGTATTCTCAATGAATGTAATCAACTCAACATTGCTTACTGCCTGGGAACTTCCAAATTTAGATTATTAGTCATTAAAAAAATTAATACCTCTCATCGATCTTCCATCATCTGAGGAAATACTGTACAAATAGTGACATTCAAGTCGAAAACTTTAGGTAAAAGTTTCAAATTCAAAAATGTTTCTATAATAAAACATAAATAAATATTTGTACAGCTGATATGTCAACTGTAACGAATGATTATTGCGAAATTTTGATAATTTTGCGCAAAAGTCAAATACGTTTGTTCACAAGAGAAATATGACCTTCTTTGTGGAAACGGAGCGTAAAAAGCATTTTTTTTTTCAAATAAAAGGTTTGACAACATTTTAACTTTGCAATTATAGGCATGCATTATTCTCTATTCCAGATATAGGCACATGCATTATTTTCTATTCTAGATAAAGACATTCATCCATAGCGATGGAGGATGTGCAGCAGATGTAACACATAGAATTAGTGTGGGATGGATGAAGTTTAGATCAATGACGGGAGTTCTATGTGATCCGAAAATACCAGTAAAGTTAAAAGGAAAAGTATACCAAACGATTGTCAGACCCGCACTCCTCTATGGCTCCGAATACTGGACGATGTATAACTCTTACTCTAAGCAACTAGAAACTGCTGAAATGCGCATGCTAAGATGGTCAGCTGGTGTGTGCCTAAGAGACAAAATAAAAAGCTCACGCGTTCGTGGAAGCCTAGGTGTTACAGACATCAACAGTAAGATGGAGGAAAGGCGATTGAGATGGTATGGGCACGTTGGACGCAGAGCACTCGATCACATTGTGAACCAGGCAACCTTCATGGATCTTCCTCGAATAACAACCAGAGGAAGATCAAAGAATTCATGGGTGGTGCAAAAAGATAACCTGATGCAGAGGCACGGCCTGGGGGATGTAGTCCAGGACAGAAGATCATACAACCTGAGGACGAGGAGAGCTGACCCCGACAGTCTTCGCAGACAGTGAGTCGGGATGGAGCCAGGGAGAAGATAAAGACACTTATCAATTCATTAATTTCATCAAGTGTTCATTATGGCATGTGTTTCCAGCAGGATGAAGAAGTTGAAAGCTAAAGAATTGGGCATTGTAAGGTTTACATGGGATGCTAATGTATGAAAGAATACGGAAGATCAGGAAGGAATATGAAGTTAAGGCTGGTGTATCAAGTAAGATCAAGAAGAAGACGCTGAGATGGTTTGGATATGTAGAACGAATAAATAAAAAAAGACTAATAAAACAAATATACAGCGCAAATGTGAGTAGAAGGCGTGAAGATCAACTAAAGTATGATTGCAATAATGTAACAAGACTCTTGTTTATGCTCCCCTGGTGATGAGGTGTGCACCTTGAAACCGGTAGGGTTATACCGCTACAAAAAGTGGAATAAACAGTGTTGTATAAAACAAATTACAATGTCTTTAAACCTCCACAATGTTAATGCCTTAACTATAAATAACATAAGTCAAGTAAAGTTTTATCGACATATTTCCGTAATGTTGAGACATAATAACTTATTTAATGGTAACATAAATAAATAAATACATAGTATATTTCATGGGCACCTGATGTGCACGAATTAAAAAAAACCACTATAATTGTCACTTATTTGATTTCAACATGGTTACACATCGATCAATAAGTCCCGGGACTAACTACTAAAACAACATTTGTTTGCCAAAATTCTTCTTTATTCATCAACATAGTCTCCTTCAAGAGCGATACATTCATTCCAATGCTTTCCTAACTTCTTTTTTTTTAACCTGGCGAGTTTAATGCCATGTGGCAATCTCTTCCAACCAACCAGAAAGATGTTTTTATAGGCCGTAAGTGTTAAACAGACTGGAATCCTATTTTTAAAAAAATCTGGGTTCCAGCGGGGATCAAACCCGCAACCTCCGGATCGGCAGACAAGTGTTTTACCACTAGGCCACGAACTTTTCTATGCCAGCCGTGTAGAACGATTTATCTTTGGTTTCAAAATAGGCGTTTTTACATTTTTAGTAACTAGAGTCAGTGCATCGAGGTGAACATATGGCAAACATCTATATTCCAAGAATCTCTCCACTGCTCGCTGAGGTTGTCCCATGCCTCCCACAATCCCCAGTCCCCAACCCGAATGTTTACCATTAGAAACGTGTATTTCGGTACCAGTTCGAACAGAATTCAGTCTTGTTTCTGTTCCCCTGATGATGAGGTGAAAGCCTTGAAACCGTTAGGGTTATACCGTTACAAAAAGTGGAATAAACAGTGTTTGATAAAACAAATTACAATGATATTTTTAATTTGAAACATACAGCATTTTTGATGTTTTTTTTTCAAATAAGTTTTTCGAGGGAATGACATACAAAAGTCAGAGAAACAGTAGGAGTTGAGACTCTCAAGAATCTGTTACTACAGGATTGTCCTGTGATGCTGAGCTCCAGCTATCTCTCCATCGTTTCGGGGGTCTCCCTGGTGGACGCCGTCCATCCGGCACCCCATGCAGAGCTATGTATGGAATTCTTGTGGAATTCATTCTCTGTACATGTTGGTACCAGTATCTTCGACGCTGTCATCCCCATCTGACCACATCTTGGACCTCACAGACCTCTCGGATTGTGGTGTTCCTTACACGATGATCACGCAAAGTCTTCCCAGCAATAGCGCGGAGAGTTTTCATTTCCGTTGTCCTTAGCATACTTTTTGTCCTGACAGTGTCCGCCCTCGCTTCGATGCCATATGTGAGGATAGGTCGCACACAGGTCTTATAAATGCGTACCTTGCTATCCGTTCTCATATCTTTATTCCTCCATATGACATCTCTCAAGCAGAACTGCAGCTTTATCTACCTGAGGCCTTACTTCTCTGGGGAGGTCATGAGAGCTGAGCAGTTCACTGCCAAGATATCTGAACTGGGCTGAATATTTATTTAATATATAATTTATATTTAATATATAATTATAATAATATATATTATACGAGTATATAATATTCATATATATTATACTCGTATATATGCTAATAATTATATTATTATTATATTATAATTAATTATAATATAATTAATTAATAATATAATAATATTATTAATAATATAATACTAAATAAATAATTAAAGATTTTTTTTTTAAAGAATAGTTATGACCTAAGTCATAGGTATCCATAATACCCTCAAACACTAGGTGGAAAAAGTGCCTGTGTCGTTCGATTAATTTAATAATTAATAATAACATAAAAATATTAATATTAAAAAATATAAATTTAATATTATTAAGTGTATTATATTATAATTAAGATTATTATTATTATTTAATATTAAAAATAGAAATAATTACAGTTTGTTAATAAATTAAGAGAGATTTTCTTGAATAAAATTCCACATAACCATTTCCTAATCCTAAAAAAATAATAAAAATCGTTAACAAATGGAAAAAAAGCAATGCATAAAATCAACTTTTCCTAGGAGCTAAGAAGTTTCACTTCTACCGCGCGAGAGTCTCACTCATCTGTTTTTTTATCTAAAGATAGGCCCTCGCATCACGATAGTAGTGCAGAAGTGCATCATCTTGCTGGAAATAAGAGTCCTTCTCATCCCTAGACTCGTCACGAATGTGTGGCACGACAAATCCCCGCAGCAAGTTCAAGTAAACGGTTCAAGTAAGTGTTTTTAGAACACCCTATAGTCTATAACAAACTGTTATCTTCCATCCTGTTCTCTATCATACATTCTTCACGAGATACAGATTTCTACGGAGTGAATCATTAAACTGTTATTTTATGGCATGTCAATTGCTCTGATAAGAACTTTAAATATTGGTTACCAAGAAAAAAAATAATGCTCATATTAATGGTCTGTCGTACGACATTGTACGTAATTATTTATTACAGGTGGAAAAGTTATGGTTGATAAATTAATTATTCTCTTTCTAATTTATTTTCCATTGCTGTATTGCGTAGTTTCGTGATGTATGGATAGCGACCCAAAATTGGGTCGAACGTTGGCATTTCGCAAAAGATTGAGAAACATTTCAACATATATATACATACCATCACGCCATTTCCCTTTTCGGGGTAGGCAGACGAGAGTATCATACTTTCCTACCTCGACACACATCCTTAGCCTTTTATACATTCATACAACTTCTACGATTTCTTTGACTTTCTACGTGTCCTTTCAGAATATTATTTACTTGATCCAACCATATTTTCTTTGGTCTACCTCTAATACGCTTTCCACTCACATTTGCACTATATATCTGTTTTGTTAATCTTTCTTCATTCATTCATTCCATATGCCCAAACCATCTCAGCGTGATCTTCTTCATCTTACTTCACATCGTCACCCTTAATTTCACATTCATCCCTTATCACTTCATTCCGTATTGCCATACATTGTCAATCTATGTATTTCTACAATATTTTAATACATACATACAATACATTACACTGTTTCCCTGTCGAGATAGGCAGAGAAGAAAGAGTGTCTGACTTTATTTATTTATTTATTTAACACTTTTATTGCAAATACAATCTGGCGGACTTATTGCCAGGCGGCAATCTCTTCCAACCAACCAGACAAAAATAAATGAAGCAAGTAACACGGTCGCATAAATCATTCTAATGACTATCCATCTCCACGAAATCCATAAACACATACGTGAGCATATGCCCACGAACCCCATAAAGACGGACAATCATCCGAACATTCTTTTTCATATAAAGTGAGATATCATCAATCAAAAGGAAAGGAAGGGATGGTGGAGAGGAAAGGAAAAGAAAAATCAGGAATGTAACACGTTATTTTACTGACTAGAAATTAAGAGTTTTTTCAGTCGCTTCTTAAAGCATGCCAAGGACGGAGCGAGTCTTATATTGATTGCAGAGTCGCACTGCATGGACTTTCCTATCATACACACATTTTTCGCCTCTTCTAAATCCATAAACCTTCTCATAATACAACTTATACAATTTCTCAGACTTTTTACACTTCTTTTGAGCGCCTTGAGAAGAGCTTGTTTTTTAAATGACACCTTATTAACATGTTCGCTGCTAAAGACGCCCCTGGGGCGTCAACACATTCTTTGTAGAGACGCTGATGACGCCCGTTGCGCGTCATTCGATTATTTTTGTTTGTATGGTATTATTTTTTTCAGTACCTCTACACTATTAATAAACTATTTTTTTGATAAGATTTTAAGGTTTCGGAAATATGATTTTTTTCAGTACCTCTACACTATTCTATAAATACATATCGCAGTGAATGTGTTAATTGTCTATAGTGCCGTTTAAAAAACAAGTTCCACTATATTATTATTATTATCCTTTCAAAATATAATTCCCTGTATCCAACCATACTGTTCTTGGTCTTCTTAAACCATGCCTTGCACTCACGTTTGCACTGCACATTTGTTTTGTTCGCTTTTTGCATTTTATTCATTCTTTACATATGCCCAAATCCTCTCAAAATGCTTTTCTTCATATTAAGTGCACATCCATACCTGATCCCTTCATTCTGTATTTTGTCATGTATTGTCAACCCCCCATGTATTCATCCCCCAACAATCCAGCTTCAGCAGAACAAATTCTCTCTCTCAAAACGAAGAAACTTATCAGAATCCAAGCCAAAGGTTTAAGTATAACAAAAGCCAAATTGCGAAACAAACTGCAGTCTAAAGGGGTGAATGGCTGCATAGTAATGCACTCGACTTCCGTGCAGAAGGTCGCCGGTTCGAACCCCGTGTTGTGCTACTTCCCTCAAATAACAGACATTTTTTTCACCAAATAATCAGGAGTACCTATGAATTCGATCATTTATATTATTTCAAAATTAGAGAAAACCTCCCAGTGTGCTCCGATCGTCTCACTTTGATGTGCCATCGGATCCAGTACAGCGGTGTGGCCGGTGAGTTTGCCGGTGTGCAGTGGCTCACTCACTATAAAAACAAACCCCACAGCACAATCTTTGCTTTCCAACTAAATTGACGATGGAATAGCGAAAAGATAAGTCAACTACGAGGCCCAGAATCGGCGATGAAGATGATCTAAGGTGTATACAGCCCATTTAATATAAAATCAAGATTTGATGAGCTTCCATAGCTTATTCAAAGCCAATATTCACATTAATAAGATTTTGTAATTTATTTTTATCAAACACTGTTTATTCCACTTTTTTGTAACGGTATAACTCTACCGGTTTCAAGGCTTTCACCTCATCTTCAGGGGAGCACAAACAAGACTAAATTCTGTTCGAACTGGTACCGATATACACACTTCAACGGTTGAGGACTGAGGGGTAAGGGAGGCGTGGGACGATTTCGGCCAAGAGCAGAGAGATTTTTGGGATATAACTGTTTACCAGATGTTCGGATCGATGTACTGACTTAGAAATTTCTAGGGCCTCTAATCTGTTCAATTTATTTCCGTTACTACTGATATGTAAGAATTTGGCGTCATCGATAGAAAAAGTATGGTTTTCACGGTGCCTCCACAACGTTAATACCTTAACTATAAACAATAACTTAATAAGATTTAATGTTGTAATCTATTTAAGTAGTATATTTGTATTATTAAAATATAAAATTTATTCAATTGTGATCTGTATGTGTTATTTTATGAATATTTATTTACTTTGGTCGAAAAACCAAAATTAACATCCTAAACTTCGTGACTTGTATTTTTTTTTAACATTTTATAATACTTTTCGCTATTCAAAAAAGAGCAGCCTGGAGAGATGGAAAAAGATCCTGGAGGAAAACGGCTGAAAAATGAGTAGAAAAAAGACAGAATATCTGTACCTGCCATTTGAAGACCCAAATGCCACAACTCCTTCAATGCAACTGGATGGGGAAATATTAGCCGGCTGTGACTCATTTAAGTATCTGGGCTCACTCGTTCACAAAGACGAAGGGTGCGCTGCGGATGTTGACCATAGAATAAGTGTGGGATGGATGAAATTCAGATCGGTAACAGGAGTCTTGTGTGACCCAAAAGTGCCTATAAAACTAAAAGGAAAGGTATACCAGACTATCGTTAGACCCGCAGTTATGTATGGCTCAGATTGCTGGACTATGTACAGCTCCTACTCTAGGCAACTTGAAATAGCAGAAATGCGAATGCTTAGGTGGTCTGCAAGAGTATCACTTAAAGATAGAATTAAGAGCTCACGCATTCGTGGTAGCCTAGGGGTTACCGACATAAACAGTAAGCTGGAAGAGCGACAGTTGAGATGGTAAGGGCACATAAGACGGAGACCACCGGACCATACTGTAAATCAGGCCAGGCCTGTGGATCATCCTCGACAGCCGTCCAGAGGAAGACCAAAGAACTCCTGGATGACTCAATGCTACAAAATCCTGCAGAGAAACGGCCTAGATGAAAGCGACACCCAGAACCGAAGAACATACAGCCTGAGGATGAGAAGAGCCGACCCCAACAGCCTACCTAGGTAATGAGTTGGGACAGTGTCAGGAAGAAGAAAAGCTATTCAAAAATTATTAGGTGTACAAATAAGTTTCCGCCGTTTTTTATAAAAAAATGGGCATTTATTGTGAAAGAACGGAACCTCATGTTTTATTCGAAGTAGTACCCATCGCTTGCCACTACTTTTCCCCATCTTTCTGTCAGCATACGAATACCGCGTCAGTCATCATCATCATCTTTTGAGGCTATCCACGAATCGACTCAATTTTTGGTATCTTCATATGATGTGAAGTGCTGCTCAGACAGGCCATGCGTCATCGATCAAAACAAGTGGTAATCAGAAGGAGCAATGTCTGGTGAATACAGCGGGTGGGGTAAAACTTCTCAATTGAGTGTTTCCAAATAGGTTTTGACCGGTGCCGCAACATGTGGACTAGCATTATCATGCAGGAGAATAATTTTGTCGTGTCTGGCGTAGTAGTGGGCGCGCTTTTCCTCGAGTGCTCGACTCAATCTCATCAATTATGTTCGGTAGACAGCCCCAGCAATGGTTTAGTTCGGTTTGAGCAACTCATAATACACGACACCAAGCTGATCCCACCAAATACACAACAAGAGTTTTTTTCCATGAATATTTGGCTTAGCCGTAGATGTTGAAGCATGACCAGGGGATCCCCATGATTTCTTCCTTTTTGGATTATCATAATGGATGCATTTTTCATCACCAGTGACTATATGGTGCAGAAAACCCTTTCGTTTATGCCTGGCAAGCAGCATTTCACATGTGGAAAATTGGCATTCAAAGTTTCTCCGTGTCAGTTCATATGAATCCCAATTTCTTTGTTTTTGAATCATTCCCAATGATTTCAACCCATGTGAAATTGCTTGTTGAGTCACTCCTAATGTAAGTGCAAGTTCTTCTTGCGTTTGGCACGAATCTTGATCCAATAATACTTCCAATTCCGCGTCTTCGTACACTTTCGGCCTTCCGCTACGTTCTTTGTCTTCGATGTCAAATTCACCGTTCTTAAACTTTTGAAACCACTCACGACAACTTCTCTCACTTAAGGCAGCCTCACCATATGCTTCTACAAGCAATCGATGCGCCTCAGCTGCAGATTTCTTCAAATTGAAGAAGTAAATCAAAAGTTCCCGCAAATGACGCTTATTCGGCTCAAAACTTGACATTTTCGAACACAAAAAAATATGTTATACTGATAAAAATTCACTAATATTTCAAGGTCATGTTGTTGACAGATGTCCAACCTTACGATAATGACATTTTACATCTGACAATTTTAACCATAACTTACTGGTGGCGCCAACTTTTGTCAAACGGCGGTGACTTATTTGTACACCCAATATAATATGACAAACAAAAAAAATTAAGTGATAAATATGGGTTAACTGATTTTCCAGCCTTATTCAGCCATTCTTCTCTTTAATTTACTACACGTATTATTTTATAATTGTTAATAATTTTCAATTAAAAAAAATTGTATTTAAGATTTTGTATTTTTTTTAATGTTTATGTACAAGTGTAACATATAGTGAAAAAAAAATGGAGAACCCAGGATATGTGGATGTGTTTCTTTTCACTTTAATTATAACTTTACCGTTAATGAGTTCAAATCAATTACGGTTCTCAGTGCTTATCGTTCGAATGAATATTAAAAGCTTATCGTTCAAATGAATATTAAAAAAATAATGAGAAACAATTTCATCAAAATGACTTAATATGTTCAGTGCTAAAAATGCCATTGGGTGTACATTGCCTTTTGCTTTTGCTGTAATCACCATTACCATTCTATTTAGTACTTATATGCATGGAGAGTTATTGCATGTCAACTCAATAAATAATTTCCACCTTACTACTTCAGATTTCTTAATTTTCGAGTTTACAGTTTGTATTTAACCCTTCCTACTCTGTGATGTGTAACTAGTACACATTGCTTCTAAAAACTTTAATATCTCTATAAATATAATAAATACTGGGTTCAGATTTTAGGTATTCCTCCGTAATACATTTACTCATTGAATGAAAAAATAATATTAATAATAAGCATTTATCGGACACATCAGATATTTTGTGAAAATCGGGAATAAATTCACCAATACAATCAAATGTGTGCCAGTGTGTGACGTAGGTATATTCATTCTAAAAAACCGCTATGGGTGAGGAAGCGACGCTATTCACGTCTCACTCTCACTCTACTTTGGTATATGGGAACGCAAGAAATAGAATCTCAGTTCGATCGCTTCTCTCGCTTCAGTAGCTCGCGGACAATAGTTTGAGGTGGTCTCTTCGCCCGTTTTGTGAACGTCGGCCGATGTTTTTTTCATGTTTTCAGCAATTAAATTTCAATTATTATAACTTTTGACTTCAAATTTAATTAATTTAAGCGATTGGCTATGAATATTATTATTTTTCCGATTTTAAATCGCTAATTTTTACACGTATATTGAATACACAGCACCGGAACGCGCGGATTTTTTTAACACAGGAAGAGAAAGGTTAAGGGAAAATTTGAATGGAAAAGTTGAAAAAGATTAAACAAAATATATTTGAGAGTAAAGGTAATACAGCCTGGAATGCTTAGATGCTAACTCTTATATTGCAGAGTTGATTAAATACAATGGAAATGCGCGCACACACAAGAATACGTGGTATGTCAATGTATGACAAAATAAGAAATGTGAGCTAAAAAGAGTGACGAAAATGCAAGCATGAAAACCTCCATGGTCTAGTTAGTAGGACGCTTGTCTCTCAACCTGGAGGTTGTGGGTTCGATTCCAGATTTTATTAAAAAGGATTCCAGTCTGGTTTTCACTTAAGACCTCTGTAACATCTTTCTGGTTGGTTGGAAGATATTGACACATGGTAATAATCCCGCCAGGTTGTATTGTATACAACGAAAGTGAAATACAATAATAAAATAAGTGGGAGTTATGATTGAGGATGACAGAGAAAAGTATGGCATCACCAAGTTAATGATTTTTTTTAAAAGAAGGAAGGATGAGAAATAAGAGAAACAGAGGTAGCTGTATGAGAAGATGTATGTATTTGGAAAAGGCGAAGGATGTCATAATGATATATATGTATCAAATTTTACCTTTCAATGAAGAAATTTTGTGTTAAAATCACTTAAAACTTCAAAATATCACAAAAACCACTAAAAACTATAATTCTACCGCTTAAATATATTCAAAACATTCATTTGCTAAAACTTTTGAGAAATGTTGACGACACTAACATAAAAATCAGAGACAATTTGAAATCATCCTGTCTCGAGCGGTTAATAACGAATTTTAACGCGTTAAAATGTTTATTGTAACGGAAAATTATAATGTTTACTCATTGGAAAAGGTTATTACTCGAAACTCAACATGTGATCGTAGCTAAGGCAATTAGAAGCGGCCAAAACCAATTGAATGGAAAAAACAGATTACCGGATCGTTAGACATTGTTTGACAATTTATTGTATGTCAAGGTTAAGTGTTTACACGTCAATAACACGGGATTTAAATTGATTAATAGTCCGAGAAACAATTGCGGTATCACTTAAACGTATTTCAATAGAAAATAAAATCATATAAATAATAACATTTTTTTCATTTCATATGACGTTTATGATTTACGATAAATGAGAATTGTCCAATTTTCAGGTTATGTATTTGATCTTGGTTTAAGTAACTTACTGGTGTTTTAGGGTCGGACGTGCGAAAGGCGGAAAACGATTGAATTAAAAACTAATTCAAAATTATAAGTTCACTCGTGTATATCTCCGCGGCACATCTTGTCAAAAATTGACGGTGACGTACGTAAAAGAACACGGGAGAAAGTTGCCATTGTACCTTTTTTTTCCATTAAAAATATTTTCTCCAAAATTTAAGATATTTTATTTTTGTATGAATAATTTTGTATGCTAGAAATTGAAAATATAATAATAGAGAAGAAACAATGTTTGATCGATATTTTTTACGATATCTGTTTTACCGTCTCAATTTATTTACCCTTAATTATTTTCTTTTCTCTGCGTGCTTCTAATCAATCTCCTATCTTTGATATTATTGACATATAAAATTCAATGAAGGTAACTTTGATATTTACTTTACTAAGAAAAATAAGAAATGACTTAATTTTTTCAATTTAACTTACCATCAAACTATGCAGCTAAGCGATATTCTGGGTGTCGTTAAGGAGATTTCTAATAACGCTATATATATTGTGTTTTTACTATTCTTAAGTCTGATTTAAAAACAATAACAAAAAGCACGACATTTTTATTTTATCCTTCAAGCTCAGTATTTTAAATTATCTTTTATCAATGTGTTGTACTATTTTCACTATGAAAAACTGTTGTGCAAATTGAATTTACTTAGAAATTCCAAGCGCTATAAAGAAAAATGGAACGGGTAATGAATTTTCATTTAGGGTACAAAAGAGAAACAAATGAATTAGAGAAATGACTTAAATTAATATTATCAAATTTGTAGCTAAACATAAATAATAGTAGACGAGTTATGTGATTAAACTAAATGACGGTTGATCACACTTCAGCATGATAATATGGAGACTGAAGAAGACTAAAGTCTCATTATATGGACGATACCGATGATGGAAAAAATATTTATACGTGAAATGGCAAATGGAATAGAGTGGAAGACTGTACGAGATACCTTTGTTGAATATTTGATCAAGAGATGCTGAGAATAATAATATTCAACATTTTTAGAAAAGCTAAAGTCAATGAAACCTGAATAGATTTTTTTTGACAATGTTTTACATATTGTAGAATTATTGTTAGTCAATTTATTTTTGTGATCAAGTTAAATACAAAAAGCATATGAGAAAGTATATGGATGTGGGAGAGGTGAAATATGTGTCGAAATCAGAAAGTTTTTACCCCCTCTCTTAACCACAGTAGGAAAGTTGTAGTGTATGTAAAAAAAGCTTTACTTTTTAAAAAAAATATTCATTTTATAATATTTCGTTTAATCAACCTCCTAAGTAAATATAAGGTTTAAAGAAAAAATATAAAAACGAAAAGTGACATGTTCCATATTTTTACGTTAAAAAATAAATCGAATTTTTCCTTAAGTGAGAGCCTATTAAACTAATATAGCAACACTAAAACATGGTTTATATTTTGAGGTTAAGTCAGCTGTCATGTTGACAGTGTGGTCGCGGCGTGATCATTGTTTATCATAAAGTGCAATAAAGATATTAGTGAATTAAAATGGATGTAGATAATTTGAAATGGAAAACAGTCAACTTCGATGAATTAGGAGCATCTGCGTTCAATGCCAACTTGGAGGGGCTGATCGGTATAGAGGAATGCATAGACTATGGGATAGTTTCTAAAAGAAAAGCGAGGAGGGAAGCATTGAAGGTTTGTAAAAATATTTACTATGTATATTCGTAACCATCAACTAAAGAATCGATGACAATCTTCGACTAATTATTGTAACTTTGTTTTAAACGTGGATATACCAAATTTTGTGCGACTTTTAGCACTATTGTATTACGCTTTCGTCGTATAGACTACAACCCGGCGGGATTATTGCCATGTGTCAATCTCTTACAACCAACTCAGACGACCTCGTCTGAGAATACAATGTATGATTTAAAGTAAAAAAAAACGTGATTTATATTTTTTTAGTGCAACCTCCTTGGGATTGTTGGTAAGACGCCTGTCTTTCGATCCAGGGATTACTGGTTTGATTCCCATTTGTACCATTTTTTATTTTATTTTACACATGACAAGAAATATACATCATTTGTAAAAAAACAACAGGTTATTTAATTTGGACACACAATTTTAATGGATCTGGGTTTGTTGCCTTTCATTTGTCTTGTCCCCAGTAAACTAGGCTTTTGCCTGTATCTCACTGAGGACATATAGCATGAAAAAATAAATAGATACTTCTTTCCGATTTTTGAATTTATAAAACCCCGTTGCACATTCTCATCAACCTGACAAACAGTGACACTCAATTATACATGAATATATCACGCAAAATCAAACTCTTCACACTTCATCACTCCAGACAGACTAAAAACATTAATATTTGATTAAGAGGGTTTCAAGTCTGGTTTTCACTTGCTTCCTCTTTAACATTTTTTAGTTGGGCTGGAAAAGATTGCCACATGGCAATACACCCACCTTGTACTATATACAACGAAAGTGTAATACAATTATTTGTCATAATCTCAATACAGAGAAACGTGACTCACAAATTGTTAAGCATATTCATGTGATTTTCTTATACAGAGAAACGTGACTCACAAATTGTTAACCTCTCGAGTAGTAAGATATTTTAAAACATTGTTTGTTCAGTTGGTAAAACATGTAACTAACCGATAAATGATTTAATTATGTGTTATCATAAATAGATGTCATTGGTACTCCAAATCCTGACATAATCTGAGAATATTCGAAAAATAATCACTGCGCCCCAACCGCGGGGCCATACGCTATCTGACTCAGTATTTCATGGCCCCACGGTTGGGGCGATACGTATAGAGAGGTTAAGCATATTCATGTGATTTTCTTAGGAAAAATAGTGCGGTAGTTTCCTATTATATAATATATCTTATATATATTGTGAGCACTGCTTCCAACATACAGTATTTTGGAGTATAGTAATGGGCCCCAGAGGAAATATGCACTTTGAATATTAAGTGAAAGTAGGAGTGTTGTAGAAATGTTTTGGGACATACTAAAGTGGATAGGGGCTGGAAAGATAGGGGAGAGTCCTGTGCCCCTCCACTAAGTTAAGGCTGCGGGCCCACGCAGTTTCCGGGATGTGGCCACTGTCTGTGTATGGAGAGCTACTTGGAGTCAAAGTTGTAGAGTTGGAGATGCCAGCGAACCAGGGGCTGAGACTATCCTAGACTGCCGAGGGAACTCCACTCAGCCTTACATCAATTCATCTTGAAACCAATTGGCTACTCCAATCTAATGACCTTAAAGGATAGTTTTGTTGCATTTGAAACTTTCCGTGAAAGTACTGGCAACTTGCTGGACTATTTGAACTCCAGGCTTTACTTCTTCACTATGTAACATCGCGCTCATGTAAAAAAAAAAAAAAGTTTTCATTCTTCTATACTCAAGAAAATGTAACATGGTCCCGGTGATGTTTGAAATGTCATGTCTCAAAAGGATGGGATAAAATAGTTTTTTTTTTACAAATCGAATAGTTTTTTCATTAATCGAATTTTTTTTTTCTCTAAACTGACGTTTTCATTCCTAATTTTCATTATACTGACTTTCTAATGTATTGTATGATTTGTATCTATCTTTAAATAGGCCAAGATCCACTATGACTTAATACTAATTACGAACATTTAATTTTAGGTATAAAAAAATCAAAAATCAAATTATCGTATACCCCATCCGTAGCCAATGCAGACTAACGTAGTGACTTTTGACGAATGTCGCCAAATATCATTTGATTTTAACAAACTGATGTGTTTTTGCTGATTTATAACAAGATGTATTAATTTGTTATTATTGTTAGTTTTATGTAATGTATTTACCTAAAAAACTTGCTATTTATTAGAATCGAGGCTTATATTAAAGTTGATAAAATAATTAAAATTACTGAACGTCATTACAAGGTTGTATTGGGGCAAATTTGTGAAACGTCACAGAGACCATGCTACATTTTCATTAGTATAGTGTAGATTGAACTGAACTGCCCAGTGCTGTCCACAAGGTACTGCTGCTTATCATCTCTCTACATCCCGCTATATAATGTTATGATATAAGTATACTTTACTTCGTAAAGGATGTGGAGTGCCGGACTGTGGACCGACCTGGATGAAGACATTTTATGACATCCCTGTGTTATGAGTGGAGCATATTGAGCGATGATATGATATAACTTATTCTGTATTTATAAAAGTTGATAATTGACAAGTTAAACTCATAAACCACGTTACAACCATATTTTGATTTTTTTTTAAATGTAAAAACAGTATCAACAAGCGATAATATACCCATAAATGGCATATATGTGAATTCAAACTAAAAGTGATTCTGTTTTACAACCAAAGATGCCACTGGGCACATCTCCACAAGCAGTTTACTCAAATACCGCACAGTTTTTTTCTTAGAACTCTTTACGTATTTTTTGGCTCTTGAGTGGTTTATGAGTTTTACACTTCAATTGTTCTTTTAAAAATTTCAGTTTTTTTATTTGTAATAATTTTTGTCCAACATAATTATACTTAAATATCACGCTGCGTTGTTTGCCGAATATGCAGAAAGAATAGATCTCCAAACTTGTCTATACAGAGACAACTTTCACATATATACATCTCCTCATGCACAATCTTCTATTATTCATACTTTATACTTTACCTTCTTTTAAAATCCAATCCAATTAGATTCGGCCATGTTTCACCTTATATACTTATTCAGTCATTATTTCATAATTAATTCTTTCTAAATAATCAAATCTCCTTTTTTTATCTTACTTAAAATGTTCATTTCATCTATGCATTCATTTCTGATGTATTCGTTCCGCCTTCTTTCATGCATTCAATAAATCAATCAATACACCCTTTAAAGCTCCACAAGGGAGCATAGGGAGGCCACCTGTCTTCTCCATTCAGAGCGGTTTTGGGCGGTGTTGGTAATCTCCCTCCGCGACATTCCTAACGCTCTGACTTCCTTGTCATAGGAACGGTACACCGTGAGAGAGGGTCTTCCAGGCCGTCGGGACTCCAATGGACAGAAGAACAGCGCTGTCCTCGGCTAACTATCATTGGGCATTCTCAGAACATTTCTACAACTACAACTATAATCGGGCATTCATACATTCACACTCCACAATTTTTTTCTTAGTGTATACATCTCTGCACCATTAATCTTAATTTTGGCCTTCTTCTGCCCAATCTAAATTAAACTTCCATTCATACTCGTAATTATACAATTTATATTATTTTTTTAGGAAAAAGCAAATAAACGAAAAAGTCTAGAAAATGTTCAAGTTTCAAATAAAAAGGCGAGAAATAATTCTTTCGGCGATTTCGAAGTAGAAAACATAAAATCTAACATTTCTATCACACCTTCAAAAGCTATTAAAAAAGAAAAGAATAGAGTTAGAGTAAAAAAAGATAAAAACGCAGAAGCAATACAAAAAGAAAATAACAAAAAAGTAATTAAAAAGGAAAGGAAGGAAGAAGCTATTAAAAAGGAAACAGAAATTAAAATTAATGGACAAAACCCTGAAGATAACACAGAGTCGAATGTTAAAGATGTAGCCATCGTTGGTAAACAGAAGAACAAAAGGAAAAAAGAAAGAAAAAGGAATATAGACAATAATAACAAAGCAAATGGTGTCGGAGACGGAGAGACAAAGGAGAATGAGGAGATTGAAGAAACAGACAGCAAAGAAGATGTCGGAGTGGAATCGGTTTCATTGGAAGAGATGCAAGCGTGGTCTGGGTTCGGTATACCTGAAGTCATTCTGAAGGGATTGGCTTATCAAGGATTCCAGACTCCTACCACGATACAAGAGCTGACTCTTCCGGCAGCCATGCTCGGTAAGGATATTTCATTAAGTGATTAGGGATGAATGTGAACTTAACGCTGATGTGTTGAATAAGATGAGGAAGAGAACTTTGGGATAGTTTGGGCATGTGGAACAAATGAATGAAGAAAGTTTCTTCTTCTTCCTCTTCTTTTAGGCCTTTGGCCTGTTATGGTTCTGCATCATCGTTTCCCTCTTGTGACGTCGACTGCCAGCTGTCTTTCCATCTTTTGGGAGGTCGTCCTGGAGGTCTGCTTGCTTGGGGGATACTGTCCCTGGCCATTCTTACGGCTCTCGGTTCAGCCATTCTGGATACATCTTCGTTCCAGAACCTACCGCCGGGTACCATTCTTATTTGTAATTAAAATCAGCATAAATGAGATAAAAATGTATACATTGCATAGAATATCTGGTATTACAATGTATGATAGAGTAAGGGATGATCGGATAAAAAAATAGCTCTTAGAGACGGATGTTATAATAAAAATGAAGAATTTCTTCACATAGTTTGGCTATATTGGGAGAATTAGTTTCGAAAGACTTATACGTCTATACTTGAGAAAATGTTGGATGGTCCCTGTGACATTTGAAATGTCATGTCTCAAAGGGATGGGGTAAAATAGATTTTTTTTACAAAACGAATTGTTTTTTTATAAATCGAAAAATAGTTTTTCTCTAAACTGACGTTTTAATTCCTAATTTTCATTATACTGACTTTCTAATGTATTGTATGATTTGTATCTATCTTTAAATAGGCGAAGATCCACTATGGATTAATACTAATTACGAACATTTAATTTTATGTATAAAAAAAATTCAAAATCCAATTATCGTATACCCCATCCCTAGCCAATGCGGACTAACGTAGTGACTTTTGACAAACGTCACCATTGACAAACGTCACCAAATATTATTTGATTTTAACAAACTGCCACATTTTTGCTAATTTGTAACAAGATGTATTAATTTGTCATTATTGTTAGTTTTACGTAATGTATTTTATCTAAGTAACTTGCTAATTATTAGAATCGACGCTTATATTAATGTTGATAAAATAATTAAAATTACTTAACGTCGTTACAAGGTTGTATTGGGGCAAATTTGTGAACTGTCACAGGGACCATGCTACATTTTCTCAAGTATATTATAAGTCTTTCGCAACTAGTTATAGAAAAATATATATGTCTAAATAAATTAAGACTGTGGAATAATTGGGCTGAGAAAAGAATGGAAGGAGAAATTTGAAGAAATTTTGACAGAGAATGGTAATATGACATTTGCTTTTATTATTTAGATCTTAAAAAAACTTAAAAAAATATGTTTTTAGGAAGAAGAGATATACTTGGTGCTGCCGAGACGGGAAGCGGGAAAACTTTAGCGTTTGGTATACCAATCTTAAATGGAATCCTGAATCTTAAAGAGAAGGCAGAACTTGGTATCAATGAGGCTGCCCGCAAGACAAACATCAAGCCAAAGACGAACCCCATTGCAAACGAACGAGCTAAGATAATCAACTTTAACAAACTGACCAAAGAAGAGAGGAAAGCCGTGATGGGAAAGATTAGAGAAGAGAAAAAGATGAAGAAAAGAAAGATTAGAAAGCGAGTCGATGATGACAATGAATCTGACGATGATTCTGGTGACGACGATGACGATGATTCAAGCGATGATTCACAGGAGGAGGAAGAGGATTCAGAAGAGGATATTGAAATGGAAGAACAAGAAGGTGATGATGTAGAAAGTGAACAAGAAATGGACGAAGTCGAGTTGGAAGGAAGCGAAGATTCGTTAGAATCTGGGGATGATTCGGAATTAGATGATAATATTTCTGGTTCTGATGATTCTAAGAATGAGGATATCGCGGAAGAAAGGAACTCTGATGTTGAACAAGAGTCTAGTAGAAGGGGCAGTGACGAGGATGGTGAAGATGACAAACAATCAGAAGACTCAGACTTCGAGGAGCGAGAGGAAGAAGTCGTGGGAGTTAATGAAAAAGGTAATTAATGTTCTGTGAAATACTCTCATAGGTTGGAGTTATTGTATTCACGATGATCATAATCAGGTTTCCAAGATATTTCTAAGATTCTTCTAAACTTGAGAAGATCTCTGAATCTCGTCTTATGCTAAGGTCACGAGCCGCGAATACTTTGTCCCTTCAGATTTCCAGAGGAGTTGGTAAACCCAAATATTTCGACATAACATTTCAAACAATGGGGCCTCGTCTATGGAACTGTGACAGGAGTTCTAGGTAGACTTGAAAAGTTATTTGTCCTCTATGTTACCTCTTCTGTTGTTAATAGGTTGAGCTTGTTGAGAAGTGCTCTTGAGGTGATCATAATGGATAGGAAACAGCAAAATATCATGCACATAATCCAACCATACTTTCTTTGATTTTCCTCTATCACGCTTTCCATTCACATTTGCACTGTATATTTGTTTTATTAGTCTTCATTCATTCATTCCACATGCCCAAACCATCTCACAGTGCTCTACTTTTTCTTACTCAAAACATCAACTTTAAGTTCACATTCATCCCTAATCACTTCATTCCGTATTCTGCCATACATATATTCTTCTAAGTGTATGTGTTTCTACAGCATTTATTAATCTCTTTTTAGTCTTGTACCATATCCACGTTACACTCCTGTACATCTAAGTTGGTACTAAAATACTGACACGGTCTATCATCTTAGTAAATTTTGATACTGTCTGGTTCGAGGATATTTATTTTAGTGCCCTATTTTCTATCGCTACACACCATTAAACAACTCGTAATTCTTCCATCATCTGAGAAAATACTACCCAAATAGCAGAATTCCTCAACTCTCTCTAGTCTTTCATTACTCACACATATGACACATTTACTTTTGTTGTTTATAGTTAAGGCATTAACGTTGTGGAGGTTTAAAGACATTGTAATTTATTTTTATTAAACACTGTTTATTCCACTTTTTTGTGACGGTATAACCCTACCGGTTTCAAGGCTTTCACCTCATCTTCAGGGGAGCGCAAACAAGACTCGTTTGTCTCGAAGTCTTGTTTGCGCTCCCCTGAAGATGAGGTGAAAGCCTTGAAACCGGTATGGTTATACCGTCACAAAAAAGTGGAATAAACAGTGTTTGATAGAAATAAATTACAATATTTACTTTTGTTTCCACACTTTTCTATAACCATGACTTTAGATATCACAACATTCATTCTCAGATCTTTCTCTTTGCATCTCTCATACAATTCACTTATCAGACCCTCTAATTCATCCTCATTCTCCTCTAACATTACCATGTTATCAGTATACAACAATCTGCAAACATTCCCATTTTTGTTAGCTAAGTTTATGGGGAATTTTATAACTATCCCAACAAATTTGATGGTGATTGAGTTATTACTATTCTCTAAATCAGTGCTCCGCAACCTTTTCTCACCTACGACACACCAAAATTCTTCCTTGAATTCTGCGGCACACCAAAAGCTAAAATATATAGGTATTAAATTAGGCATGAGTCTTCAGTGACGCACATAAGGGTCATTTTTCTTTGTCTATGACTAATTTGGTGCGGCCATGGTGTGTACAAAGCACACTACGCAGTTTTCAACAGTTGGCACCAGGCGCTGGGGGACCATTGAAAAATTATTTAGTTATAATAATTATTCTATACTACATTTTGAAAAATAGACAATATTATGAAAAATAATTTGTCATTGTGTATTAAATACATAATGAAAAATTGTAAAATACATTGAATTTGACCGCGGCACACCTGTATCCGGCTCACGGCACACCAGTGTGCCACGGCACACCGGTTGCGGAGCACTGCTCTAAATCAACAAGAATAACACAGTATCTCTTATCTCGATAGTCAGAACATCAGTCGGCATAACTAGTGCCAATGGTTTGACGAAGAGTAGGTTTTTTATTAATTACTGATAGCGTTCTTTACTTTCATTCCAGGCATAGGGTGTGTGAAGGTGATTGACAATATATCACCGTTGGATCTCCCAGGAGCTCCGCCCCCCAGGAGGGAGCTGAAGCCTCTGTACGCTCTCATATTGACCCCCACCAGGGAGCTCGCTATCCAGGTCAAGAATCACCTGGTGGCAGCAGCTAAATTCACCGGTAATAATCCTCTTTTTATTTACTAAACAAAATCTGGGATAGATTTAGAAATAAGTTTAATCCATTATGTACGTGCCGTTTTTGATCGATGATCTTCTTCTATCTTTCTAATAGCTGAAGAATTCCTTTCTCGTAGTAAAACTGACTGAATCGATGTGTTTACATTACGGTTGAGACTGATGTAAGGTGGAATCCGGCACGTATCCACTTATGGTGAAGTTAACTACAAACAAGCCCGAATAATGAGGGAAACTGTAACCTTTTCGAAATGTCGGCATCATGAGCTTTTAGCAGAATGA
This sequence comes from Odontocerum albicorne, assembly GCA_949825065.1. NCBI lineage: Eukaryota > Metazoa > Arthropoda > Insecta > Trichoptera > Odontoceridae > Odontocerum > Odontocerum albicorne. The sequence goes on along the minus strand of OX463862.1, from coordinate 23,839,534 downwards.
TTCTTATTGGAAGAGATGATGATGGTTTGTTGATAAATAATAAAACACGTTAGATCGCAATGCGGAAAGAGAGTCTGACCAATTTTATTAGTAACGTAGGTATTTATATCTTTTTAGAATGTGCGCAAGAATGCGCTCGCGATATGCCTGTGTCTCGTTTCTGTAAATGCAAAAACGATTAATTGTTGTATGTAGGTAACAATCTATTTACGGAACCGGCGAGACAGCGTGGTGCGTTCTCTCTTTAGTATGGAGTGCGGTCCGCTTGGCTACGGGATGACTGGCCGGCGGGTGACCTTTGGACTTGTTTACTTAGATTTATCGAGGAATCCGAAGGTCATTTCATCGGTCATTGACCGTATGTATGAACGCCGAGTGGGCGACTGCCACAAGCTAAACCATGTTTGTACAACTCTCCGAAAGACCTTATATCACTGATCTCAAAACATGGTTGTTTATGTATGTGCCATTTTGATCGATGACCTTCTTCCTTCTTTCTGGTAGCTGAAGGATTTGTATCTTGTAGAATTCCTGGGATTTGTTAGCGCAAAACTGATCCAAGTGATTAACCACTTAATGCTAGGGTTTTTTTACAAAGAGGGTTTCAAAAAACATCCAGTATTTTTTTGTGTTTTATTTTAAGTTAATACACTTTTTAATTGAAAAATAATTTAAACATATTTTAAAAAATGAAGAAAAATTAGAAATGCAATTTAGTATGGTAGATTTGAAAGCATGGTGTTTAACATAGACCTGCGTAAATACAAACACAATATCGTAAATACGAAATAAGCAACACAAAACACGACCACTCATAACTGCAGGCAAATTTACAATGAATAAATAAAACGCCAACGACTGATGAGCGTTACACGTGTTAGCTAAAATTAGAACACTGCTAGTCGAGACAAGCGAGCGTGACTCGGAGTAGTGGAAATTGGAACGCATTTGACGTGCGAGAGGGTCTCGTTCAAGGGCATTAAGTGGTTAACATCATTAAGTAAGTTCTGCAAAGATCGTAATGAATGATAGTCAGAAGGTGCAGGGTCTGGACCATATGGTGAATGCACTAAAACATCCCTGCTAATTTGCAACAATTTTTGCCGAATGACCATAGAAAAGCCTTTCTATCGGCCAACCCTGGTCTCTTATCGATCGCTTGTCTCCCAGTCAAGACCTAAAATTGAGGAAATGCCATAGAAATGGAAATGCTCTTGAGCTTAACCCAATTGGAGTTACCCAAATGTTGTATTCTCACGATTGTGAATAAAATTAACAATTATTTTTATTGACACCTCAACCTGTGAATCTTTTCCATAAAGTCTATTGATTAATTTTCAGATATCTCAGTGGCCGTGGTGGTGGGCGGCATGGCCCAGGTGAAGCAGGAGCGCCTGCTCCTCCGGGGCCCTGAAGTGGTGGTCGCCACACCCGGCCGACTCTGGCAGATGGTGCAGCAAGGGAACGATCATCTATCACAATTCACTGATATCAGGTTTGTATACTTAACAACAATTTATTTTTAAAATTTTATTTTATATAGTTTACGTATAAAGACAAAACCCTATTGCAGAGTAAAATCAAAACCCTATTGCAGAGTAAAATCAAAACCCTATTGCAGAGTAAAATCAAAACCCTATTGCAGAGTAAAATCAAAATCCTATTGCAGAGTAAAATCAAAACCCAATTGCAGAGTAAAATCAAAAAGAAATATATAATGCTGATCTTCAAGTCATTAACCTTTCCCTTCCTGTGCTAAAAAAAATCCGCCCGTTCTGGTGATGTGTATTCAATACACATCAAAACACATGTAAAAATGAGCAATTTAAAATTGGAAAAATAAGAATATTCGTATCCATTCACTTAAATTAATTAAATTTGAAGTCAAAAGTGATAATAATTGAAATTTAATTGCTGAAAACATGAAAAAAAACATCAGACGACGTTCACCTCGAATGAAAACCTACTAGACCGAACTGAGATTCTATTTTTTGCATTCCCATATACCGAAGTAGAGTGAGAGTGAGACGTGAATAGCGTCGCTTCCTCACCCATAGCAGTTTTTTAGAATGAATATATAGCTACGTCACACACTGGCACACATTTGATTGTATTGGTGAATTTATTCCCGATTTTCACAAAATATCTCTGATGTGGCCGATAAGTGCTAATTATTATTAATATTATTTTTTTCATTCAATGCGTAAATGTATTACGGAGGAATATCTAAAATCTGAACCCAGTATTTATTATATTTATAGTGATATTAAAGTGTTTAGAAGCAATGTGTACTAGTTACACATCACAGGGAAGGAAGGGTTAATGATAATATTCCCTAGTTACTGTCAACATTGACTGAATCACATAGTTAAAAATGCAAGACACATTTCTATGTGAGAATTAGGTAATGGATAATTTGCAAAATAATTAATTATACAGGTTGTCCCAATAAGATCGCCGGATTTAAATTTAGCGAAATAAGTTTTTGAATTAAACACATTATTTATTCGAAAAGTGGTAATATTTTTAGTTTGTTGTAAAGTACAAATGTTGCGATTATGTATGCAACAAAATGTCAGACAAATGTGCACCACGGCTCTGCTAGCAAACTATTACTCTTTTGATGAAATACAAGATAACGTCGATTGTAGCAATAACACGTTGGATCTCCGCCTGAAGCTCAGAAATTGTCTGTGGCTTATTGGCATACACATGCGACTTCAAAAAACCCCAAAGAATGTAGTCGCATGGCGTCAAATTACACAATCTTGCTGGCCAATTCTGATCCGCATTTCTTGACATTACACTACCTGAAAAATTTCCTTGCAACAACATCTCAATGTTCTTTCTTGTAACGTTCCATATTTACTAATCGCAAGATTGTAAGATGGCACATATGAAATTTTTAAAGCTGCCAACTTTATTAATAAAGAATGGTGCGAAATTTAAATCCGGTGCTCTTATCGGGACATCCTATATAATTAATAATTTTGCAAATTATCCTTTACCTATGTTCCATAAGATTGGAAATGAACGCTGCGATCTCGGACATTTTTAGAGTTAGTTTGTTGACCTATAAGGAAGTGTCTGAAAAGACACTTCCTTGTAACTATTTTTTTATTATTATTGCAATAAAGTGCGTTGTACCATTTATAAATAAATAAATAAAAATATTTGAAAAAAGATGTCTCATTTGAATTAGGCACTGTTTACATTAATGGATAGAGCATAGTTTATGTCCCAAAAAATATGTCTCATTTGAATTAGGCACTGTTTACATTAATGGATAGAGCATAGTTTATGCCCTAAAAAATATGTCTCATTTGAATTAGGCACTGTTTACATTGGATGGAGCATAGTTTATGTCCAAAGATTGTTAAAATAAGCCGCTCATGCACAACTATCTTTTTAAGTAATTGTCTTTGATTTAAAGTTTCTTTTTCTAATATAAGTATTTTTCAGAACATCATAATGGAACATCTGTTTTATGTATTTTTTGAGGCATGCTCTGATCCAATAATCTTTTTTGAACGTCTCTATATCAATAATGGTAATTCCTCACCTTTTATTAAAAGAATTGTAAATCGAATTGTGTGGAGGGTCGGAAAAGATTACAGCTTGGCTGTTGCCAAGCCTGCTACATTTTACACTGTATTCTATGATAAATTTTTAAATAAATAATTAAATGTAGTACTATTAAAGAACATATACAAAAAAAAATCCTCAGATATCTATGGTACAGAACATAGGGCGATTATCCAAAATATGCTCACCATGTTGAACTTCTCACGGTGTGTAACTATAGAAGCCTCGAAACAAGAAGGCAAGACTCCTTTGCGATATTCCTACTTAAGGTTTTTCAAGGTTGCTTTAACTGTCCCGCGATTCTAGAAGCACTAAGTCTATATGTACCTAATAAATATAGCCGTGCAAGGAATCACCCTCTGTTCTACATACCAACTTACAGGACGAATATCATGGCTAAACACTCAGTCACGCGTGGTATAGAGATATTGAACCAACTGAATGACACTTGATATATTCTCGGTACCGCCTAGCAGTATGAGAAGAGTCCTGGCTGATATTCTTCCTAACGAATAAGCTTACGCTAGAATCAGACCCTCTTTGTGTAACAGGAGAAATCCGTGTAAAGTGGATAAAATATATGTGTGTTGCTTCAGATACCTGGCAATAGACGAGACAGACCGCATGATCGAGCGTGGCCACTTTGAGGAGCTGCACCTGCTTCTAGAGAGACTGAACGATGACGAGGTCAAGAGAAGCGGACGGCAGAACTTCGTGTTCTCTGCCACGCTCACCATGGTGCACGACCTGCCACACCATCTTAAGGGCAGGAAAGTCACCAAGAAGGGAAAGGTAATTGTTGAGGAATTCTGATTCGACATTTTCTAAAGGAAAAAATTTATGTGGGATAAAATCACAGAATGCTGATATAAAATTGCTGTTGCAGAATTCTGGTTATTCTGGATTAAATGCGCCATTGCCTTTTAGTATAGAAAAGGCACGTCGATCTATTTAGGATTTAAAGGTTAAACATAAAAATCGAGATTTTTCAAGTTCTTCTTCTCCCTGGCTCCATCCCAACTCATTGTCTGCGAAGACTGTTGGGGTCAGTTCTCCTCGTCCTCACGTTGTATGCTCTTCTGTCCCGGACTACATCCCCCAGGCCGTGCCTCTGCATCAGGTTATCTTTTTGCACCACCCATGAATTCTTTGGTCTTCCTCTGGTTGTTATTCGAGGAAGATCCATGGAGATTGCCTGGTTCACAATGTGATCGGGTGCTCTGCGTCCAACATGCCCATACCATCTCAATCGCCTCTCCTCCATCTTGCTGTTGATGTCTGTAACACCTAGGCTTCCACAAATGCCTGAGCTTTTTATTTTGTCTCTTAGGGACACACCAGCTGACCATCTTAGCATGCGCATTTCAGCAGTTTCTAGTTGCCTAGAGTAAGAGTTATACATCGTCCAGCATTCGGAGCCATAGAGGAGTGCGGGTCTGACAATCGTTTGGTATACTTTTCCTTTTAACTTTACTGGCATTTTCGGATCACATAGAACTCCCGTCATTGATCTAGACTTCATCCATCCCACACTAATTCTATGTGTTACATCTGATGCACATCCTCCATCGCTATGGATGAGTGACCCAAGATACTTAAAGGAGTCACAATTTGGTAATGTTTCTCCATCCATTTGCATTACGGGAGTGACAGCATTTGTGTTGTCGAATGGTAGGTACAGATACTCTGTTTTCTTTCTGCTCAGTCTCAATCCATTGTCCTCCAAGATTCTTCTCCACCTTTCCAGACTATTTTGCAGGCCTTCATGTTTTTCACTTATTAATACGATATCGTCTGCAAATAGTAGGATCTTTAGGAGACTGTTCATTTCCTGGTTAGTTAAATAGTCCACGACTATGAGATTTTTCAAGTTCCTATATCTCAAATGAATCTCCCATTCGTATAGCTCATATGAATACAGTGTAACCATGTATAGCTCATATGAATACAGTGTAACCAAGTATAGCTAATATGATTACAGTGGAACCAAGTTATGCAGATCTGTGTGAAGTATCAATCTAGCAAACTTTATAATTTCTTTTAACTTCAACCTATTGAAATCATCTGCTTTTGAAGTTATTTTTGGGGAAGAAAATATCTAAAAACGGGCTGTCTTTTGGAGACTTGTATCCTCGTGTCTCAATATGTGTCGGAAGAAACACAATATAAACAGTCCCCTTTCCACAAGAAACACTGTCGAGAGACGAGTATTTATACAGAATTCTACTAATATCGACATGTTTGTTCTCCTATCCATCCAAGATATTCGCAGCATTCGTCTCCAGCACCACATCTCCAATACATCGATATACTTCACTGTCAACATTTCTTCAACAGCAATACAGAAGTACTATTAATAGAGAAGACCGATGCTTGGACGAGTCCCATTTTCATCTTTCTGGATATACCTCTGTTCTGGCTTATTTTTACTAACTTTGTCATTTCATTCTTCGCTATTCTCATTCTCATTTCTAATCTGCGCTTTATCTCTTTAGTAGAGTCGCTGGAGCTATACTAAAGAAAATGTAGCATGGTCCCTGTGACGTTTCACAAATTTGCCCCAATACAACCTTGTAACGATGTTCAGTAATTTTAATTATTTTGTCAACTTTAATATAAGCCTCGATTCTAATAAATAGCAAGTTATTTAGGTAAATACATTAAATAAAACTAACAATAATGACAAATCAATACGTCTTGTTACAAATTAGCAAAAATATGTCAGTTTGTTAAAATCAAATAATATTTTGTGACGTTCGTAAAAAGTCACTACGTTAGTCCGCATTGGCTAGGAATGGGGTGTACGATAATTGGATTTTTGATTTTTTTTATACATAAAATTAAATGTTCGTAATTAGTATTAATTCATAGTGGATCTTGACCTATTTAAAGATAGATACAAATCATACAATACATTAGAAAGTCAGTATAATGAAAATTAGGAATTAAAACGTCAGTTTAGAGAAAAACCATTTGTCGATTTATAAAAAAAAAACGATTTTACCCCATCCCTTTGAGACATGACATTTCAAATGTCACAGGGACCATCCTACATTTTCTCAAGTACAGACGTATAAGTCTTTCGCAACTAATTCTCCCAACGTAGCCAAACCATCTGAAGATTTCTTTCTTAATTTTTATTATAACATCCATCTGTAACAGCTATTTTTTCATCCGATCATCCCTTACTCTATCATACATTGTTATACCAGATATTCTAAAAAAACCATTCAATTTATAAAAAAAACGATTTTACCCCATCCCTTTGAGACATGACATTTCAAACGTCACTGGGACCATGCTACATTTTCTTGAGTATAGTTACATTATAGACAAGAAAAAAACATCCATGCCTGTAAGAAAGCCTTATGGGCATGAATGTTGTAGAGGAATTTTACTATAAGCAATAAAGGTAAATTGTATAAACTATCAATCCATCAAACTTTATAATTTATTGTAACTTAAATCTATTAAAATCATCTACTTTTGAAGTTGTTCTTGGAAGAGAAAGTTTCTTAAAACTGAGAACACAAATTGTTCCTCTTTTGAGTTTGTTCAGTTCAGTAGTAATATCTAATGATCAACTACGTAATGTATTCTCAGGTGATAAACAGGAAAGCAGAGAAGCTGACACCAGACCAGAAGCTAAAGAAGGTGATTGAAATGCTGGGCATTACGGATCCCAAGATTGTCGACGTCACCATCCAGAACCAAGGTTAGACTTATTCCAGATTATTTATTTATTTTATTTAATTAACGACACAACAGTGTCTTTATATACAGATGAACATGTGACAGGTTATACAAGTACTTAAAATAATTGATAAAAAATACAACTTTATCTTAAACTAACATGAAGATACAAAAGCAGTAGTAATAATAAATTACAGTCATTGTTTTAAAATTATTTAATAATTATATGTATATTTAAGTTCAATATATGTTATGTATGTATACCACAAAATATTACCAAACTTCACCAAGCAGACTTACGTAATTGTCCAAGACTTATTTTATAGAGGTAAAGAACTCAGATTTGTTTTAAGTGGAATAACGCTTACATAGAACAAAAATGAAAGAAAGAGTTTTGTTTTTGAACTATTTATTTATTATTAATAAAAAGCAAAAACAAATAATTATTTACATTAGTGACAGTGCTTCTGTTAAACAGTGTTGTTATTAAACACTTCGTACTAACAACAAATACATAGGAATTATGGTGGTATATTGTAAAACAAACGTCAGACTCGAAACACGTCAGAGCGGCAGAAATTCAGGCTGGGCACTGTTGCAACAATAACGCCGCAATGTTGCAAGCCGCTACCGCTCGAACCCCCACTACCCCGTCCAGTGCAGTTGTAAATATACGCGCGAAGAAAGCGCATCACTCGTTCTCGGGCAAAGATCGTTCGTAAACGATGCGTGTCACCCAAAATGTCTTGGCGTGTCGCCTCTGACACGCATGTCAGAGGTTACCCATCACTGGTCTAGATATTCAAGTCTTAGTATTATTTTCAACATTAATTTTATCATTTCTTTGTCTGTCGGGCCATTAACAACCTAAGTTGTATAAAAAAGGACAAGCTGTCAATTGAAAGAGAATGAGATGATGTTTTATCTGCTTCCAGGAGCCTCCAACACCCTGACGGAGTGCATGATAGCCTGTCCCATAGACCACAAGGACTACTATCTGTACTACCTGATAAAGAGACATCCCGGTAGAACTATAGTCTTCTGCAACTCTATAGGTTGTGTCAAGAGGTAAGATTGTAGTTATATTAATAAAAGAACAATTCATGTAGGGCCATTTAGATAGTCGACTCTCCTCAAGGGTGCTCTTGCTAAAAAATCCACAATAATCGACAGATTAAAAATATTATTTACAAATTTCTAAACTCCAATCTTTTTTCAATGAAGCTGCAAGGTTGATAATATATGGTATACTAGAGAAAATGTAGCATGATCCCTGTGATGTTTCACAAATTTGCCCCAATACAACCTTGTAAGGTTCAGTAATATTAATTATTTTATCAACTTTAATATAAGCCTCAATTCTAATAAATAGTAAGTTATTTAGGTAAATACATTACATAAAACTAACAATAATGACAAATTAATACATATTGTTACAAATTAGCAAAAATGTGGCGGTTTATTAAAATCAAATAATATTTGGTGACGTTTGTCAAAAGTCACTATGTTAGTCTGCATTGGCTAGGGATGGGGTATACGATAATTGGATTTTAGATTTTTTTATACCTAAAATTAAATGTTCGTAATTAATATTAATTCATTGTGGATCTTGGCCTATTTAAAGATGTATACAAATCATATAATACATTAGAAAGTCAGTATAATGAAAATTAGGAATTAAAACGTTAGTTTAGAGAAGAAAAAAAATTTGATTTATTAAAAAATTATTCGATTTGTAAAAAAATACTATTTTACCCCATCCCTTTGAGACATGACATTCAGTAATTTTAATTATTTTATCAACTTTAATATAAGCCTCGATTCTAATAGCAAGTTGTTTAGGTAAATACATTACATAAAACTAACAATAATGACAAATTAATACATCTTGTAACAAATTAGCAAAAATGTGGCAGTTTGAGACGCTACGATAAGATTGTTTTTAAAGAGGGGTGTAGTAACATAAAGTTTGGAAACCGCTGGCTTAGGTTTTAAATATTGTTTGATGGTACAAAATATTGATGATAAAAAATAATTTAATAAATTGGAATATAACATTTTTTTTCAATTGTTTTTTTTTTTTGTTTCCCAGGTTAGCTCAGCTGTTTGGTCTGCTGCAGTGCAAGCCGCTGCCCCTTCATGCCAACATGCAGCAGAGGCAGAGGCTCAAGAACCTGGACAGGTCAGTACAGCAGTTCGTTGATGTCTTACCTCGCCTCAGTTCACGTCACGGAAGTCTTCTTCTTCTCGAATTTTCGGCATGTAGTTGTTGACTAGCCATTACTGTGCAGCCTGACAGAAGACCAAATCAAAACATTGTTTCTTTACCGTGAAAATCCCTAAGTTGTTTAAAGTATGTATTTTTGATTCTAGATTCCGTGCAGACCCTCACGGACTGCTGGTGGCCACGGACGTGGCGGCGCGTGGGCTGGACATCCCTGACGTGGAGCACGTCTTCCATTACCAGGTGCCCAGAACTGCTGAGGTGATTTCAACTCTCTTATTTTATTATATCCTAATTTCCTAACTTGACTCTGAGATGAAACACTTCAAAGGAAGTCTTCGAAGAATTGAAAATTACGCACAAGATAGAAAGCCATGCAGTGAGACTCTGGAATCTGTTACAAACCAATATAAGACTCGCTCCGTCCTTAGCATGCTTTAAGAAGCGACTGAAAAAACTCTTAATTTCTAGTCAGCAAAATAACGTGTTTCATTCCTCATTTTTCTTTTCCTTTCCTCTCCACCATCCCTTCCTTTCCTTTTGATTGGTGATATCTCACTTTATGTGAAAAATAATGCTCGGGTGATTGTCTGTCTTTGTGGGGTTCGCGGGCATATGTTCAATTATGTGTTTATGGATTTCATGGGGATGGATTGTCATTTGAATGATTTATGCGACCACGAAATTCGGTTTTTTCCATTGTTTTGAAAATAACAAAAGTAGCGTCACTAAAACCACTGTTACTCAATGACACAATGTCGGAATGTCATGAAAGTTTGACACGTAACTTCTAAAGGTTGATACTAACTGAGAATGGTATGGATTTGTTATTAGAGGCGCCATCTGTTGGTTAGTCCTGGGACTTATTGATCGATGTGTTAAACGATAAATCTTAAGGAAAATAGAGATACTAATGGGAATTGTATAGCAGTTAGGGATGTGGAACATTATCAGATGCTTTTTTAGAATATTTAACAATAAATTTCTTTGTTATTCTACAATACGTATTACATTAATACCTGCTTACATTAATCCTTGTGTTTAATTACATTAATCCACGTTTCTACCTCCTATCTCGAAGCTCTTTTCTTCTCTTAAATATTTTTACCTTTGGGTCAAAAGACTATACACACTTCTGATGTAACATTACACAAATCTCAACTAACCATTGCTCTCGTAATAAACCGGGATCATTTCACCTGAAGAGAGCCTCGGTATAGGAGGTCGAAACACGTGTAGCAGGGATAAATATAATTAGTGGAATAACAAAGTAATTTTTTGTTTAATATCCTAATAGGGGAAATCCGCAAAGTGTAAGCGGAACCTTAAATAAAAAATATTTATTAGTTTTTTCTTTAAATTTGATTAATATGAAACACATCTGATTAAGCTAGGGAAATCATTACCAAATCTGAACCACACAATTTACTGTGCAGAATATGTGATTTGTTGGAATACAAAGTTGTTATTATTGTAGTTAACAGGAATATGACTACGCAACAACTGATGTGATCTCTGCTCAGCAATAGTTCAATTAAATAAACAAATAACATAAATAAACTCTGGCATTATAAGGTTGCACATGTTGGGTAGTCAATATTGGCATTGTATGGATTTTCATATGACGTTAGCTACTTACAGGAGTAAAGTGAAGAAGTTGTTCTTGCCGGGATGGATTGATTGAATTTGCTTAGTTATTTTGTTCGACTTGTTGTGTTTTTAAGAGGTTTGTGTGAGCTCTTGAGTGTGGGGTTTTTTGTTGTTTTATATTTATATTTTTATATAAATGTATTTTTTTTTGTTTTATGATTGTGTGCGGTATATTGTGGGATGAATGTTTTGGTCTGTCTGGAGTGATGAAGTGTGAGGAATTTGATTCGCGTGATGTACGAGTATACATATGTAATTGAGTGTCACTGTTTGTCAGGTTGATGAGAATGTGCAACGGGGTTTATATAATCCAAAATCGGAAAGAAGTATCAATTTATTTTTCCATGCTATATGTCCTCAGTGAGATACAGGCAAAAACCTAGTTTACTGGGGACACGACAAATGAAAGGCAACAAACCCAGATCCATTACAATTGTGTGTCCAAATTAAATTACCTGTTGTTTTTTTCGCAAATTATGTATATTTCTTGTCATGTACAAAATAAAATATATATTATAATACCGTAAACAATGAGTATTCAAAAGGTGTTATTCAGTGGATGCTCGGTGCAAATAAGGGTAAATTATCGGAGTTTCCAGGAATATTTAATCGAACTAATGAGATGGTGTGTTGCAGAATTACGTTCACCGCAGCGGGCGTACAGCGCGCGCCAGCAAGGAGGGCATCACCATCCTCATCATGGAGCCGGGAGAGGCGCAGAACTATTCCAGGATGTGCAGGACACTCTCCAAGAGTAAGAAGACATTTTTATATTCAATTTAATTCAATCGGAATCATATAAAGATATTTTTTTCCATCACCACCATGAGCGTGTTTTGTTGACTAAATACCATCAGTTTTCTTGACTAAATACCATCAGTTTTGTTGACTAAATACCATCAGTTTGGTTAGCTAAAAACCATCAGTTTTGTTGACTAAATACCATCAGTTTTGTTTTTGTTAATCGTGTTTCTTTATGTATTCTCATGATTGCGACTGATTGTTAAATAGAAGAGGAGCTGCCCCACTTCCCGGTGGATGGAGCTCTGCTGGCAGGGGTGCGAGAGCGTGTGGACGCTGCCCGGGAATTGGATGTTGCCAGCCTGCGCGGCCGCAAGGAGCGGGCACAGCAGGGCTGGCTACAGAAGGCCGCGGATGAGATGGATATCCTACTCGACGATAGAAATATGTATCCTTTACCAATTGGACCTGTACATCATCTTTTTGAAAATCCCGTCGGAAATTAAAGCATGGCAGTGTGTACACGTAATTTAAGTTCGACCGGGAAATATCTTCTTTCGAAAAAAACTTGATAACTGCACAGTATTCTATTTTTAATATTATATGTGAATTTTAACACTTTACCGAGGAAAGAGTGGAAGCAGATTGTAGGAGAAATTTTAAATGATAATAAAGTAAGAAGTCTTAGTTAACATTAGGCTGCCTCTTCTTAAAGATATGGGTGGCATATGCATGGATATGGGTGGCGTGTGCTTAGAGATATGGGTGGCATATGCATAGATATGGGTGGCATGTGCTTAGAGATATGGGTGGCATATGCATAGATATGGGTGGCATGTGCTTAGAGATATGAGTGGCATGTGCTTAGAGTAATGGGTGGCATATGCATAGATATTGGTGGCATGTGCTTAGAGATATGGGTGGCATATGCATAGATATTGGTGGCATGTGCTTAGAGATATGGGTGGCATATGCATAGATATTGGTGGCATGTGCTTAGAGATATGGGTGACATGTGCTTAGAGATATGGGTGGCATATGCATAGATATGGTTGGCATGTGCTTAGAGATATGGGTGTCATTTGCAGCTTTAGGAAGCATTTGAAGACAAACCATTTTTGAGAGGTTTTATCAAAATTTATAATTATATATGAATACTACACACATACATTACGATACACCAAAATCCAAATATCTTAATATCTCATTTGTAGTTTGTCTCCTGCGGTTTTTTGTTGTTTTTTAAACAAATGTAAGAGCGGGGAAGTTTAGGGGTGGGGAAGTACCTAATTTAATGGCCGCAGCTACCACCTTCCTATCCTTACACTCAACTTTTTTTTTGTAATATTTTTAATCTGCCAATAATAAGTGGGTTCGAATGCCGAGTCAGAGCACCCTTGAGAAGTGTCGCCTCTCTAAACGGTTGTTCCTGAATTTTGTACGAATTATTAATTATACTTCGGAAAATGTAGGATGGGTCCTGTGGCGTTTTAAACGTCATGTCTCAAAGAGATGGGATAAAATCGTTTTCTTTTTTACAAATCGAATAGTTTTTTTATGAATCGAAAAATAGTTTTTCTCTAAACTGACGTTTTAATTCCTAATTATCATTATACTAACTTTCTAATGTATTGTATGATTTGTATCTATCTTTAAATAGACCAAGATCCACTATGACTTAATACTAATTACGAACATTTAATTTTAGGTATAAAAAAATCCAAAATCCAATTATCGTATACCCCATCCCTAGCCAATGCAGACTAACGTAGTGACTTTTGACAAACGTCACCAAATATTATTTGATTTTAACAAACTGCCACATTTTTGCTAATTTACAACAAGATGTATTAATTTGTCATTGTTGTTAGTTTTTTGTAATGTATTTACCTAAATAACTTTGCTATTTATTAGAATCGAGGCTTATATTAAAGTTGATAAAATAATTAAAATTACTGAACGTCGTTACAGGTTGTATTGGGGCAAATTTGTGAACTGTCACAGGGACTGTGCTACAATTTCTGAAGTATATTAGTCAAATCATTTTTATGACCATCTATTTTCTTTTGTTTAGTTAGTAGAGTAAGATTGCCGCATGGCAATAAGCCCAAAGATGAATTAATTAAAATGACACGCATTATTTCTTTAATTTCCTTAACATAATTCACAATTCAGGTGTCGCGAAATGGATGCTGAAAACATTGCAGATACGAAAAATTTCCTCTCGATTAAAATGAAGCAACTCAACTCTCTTCTAGCGGGTCCGCTATTTCCAAAAGGATTCAGTTATAAGTTTCCTTCGAATAATGCAATCATGAACAAAACCCTCGGTATGAATAGCAACAAAAATGCCGTTGAAACCATGAAATCAGCTTTAGAAACCGGTCTCGTGAGGAAATTCAAGAATAGTACGAAAAATCAAGCCATGTTTCAAATGGCAAAAGCTGTCAAAAAGGATTCGAATGTTGCCAGCAGTAAGCAGAATGCTGCTAGCAGTGAAAATAATGTTGCTCACGAGAATAAAGAAGAATCAGGGGAAAAAGTGAGCAAAAATAAATGGAAAAAGTTAAAGAGAAACAAATCCGATTAGTATTGAAGGTAATAAATAATATTACTTTGTAAATATGTTGTTTTTTTTTTAACTTTTTTGTATCTGAATAAAGTGTTATTAAAAATTAAACAATGTTTTTTTTGTACTGTAGTTCTATAGTTCCTATTATTTTACGACTGAAGTTTTAAAAAAAAATTTATATAAATACTGCTATATTAGTGGCATAGAGCCAAACCAACATATCCAACAAAACCAAAAAAAATGAGTTATACTTCAGAAAGTCTAGGATGAACCGTGCGACGTTTAAAACGTCATGTCACAAAGGGATGGGGTAAAATCGTGTTTTTTTTACAAATCGAAATAGTTTTTTTATAAATCGAACAATTGTTTTTCTCTAAACTGACGTTTTAATTCCTAATTTTCATTATACTGACTTTCTAATGTATTGTATGATTTGTATCTATCTTTAAATAGGCCGAGATCCACTATGAATTAATACTAATTACGAACATTTAATTAAAATCGATTTTTGAAAATCCAATTATAGTATACCACATCCCTAGCCAATGCAGACTAACGTAGTGACTTGACAAACGTCACCAAATATTATTTGATTTTAACAAACTGCCACATTTTTGCTAATTTGTGACAAGATGTATTAATTTGTCATTATTGTTAGTTTTATGTAATGTATTTACCTAAATAACTTGTTATTTATTAGAATCGAGGCTTATATTAAAGTTGATAAAATAATTAAAATTACTAACATCATTACAAGTTTGTATTGGGGCAAATTTGTGAGCTGTCACAGGACTCATCCTAGAACTTACGAACTATGGTGTTAAAATTTGAGTCACATAACGTTTCTTTATATGCCAGAAGTGCCTTTACTTCAAAATTCTAAATGTTGGGTACTACTGCTACTATCTATCATTTTTTTGGCAAAGCGATTTTCGTGATATACTTTTATGCCAAATTTGCCTATCAAACAAAAAAGCTTTAATCATCAAATAATCTTGTCATAATATTAAATTCATTTTTTTATTTTTTATTGTAGTAATTTAAGAATGTATGTTAATGAAAATGGACAAATCATATGATCAGTGCAGTATTTGAATTATTTGGGCAGTATTGTGAATGACAAAGCAAACATAAATGAAGAGATTCAGAATAGATTAAGTGCGACTTCTCAGGCTTTTTTTGCTCTTCGTGAACAAGTGTTCAATAATCACGAACTAACACTTAAAACCAAAATATCTAATACTAAAGCTGCAACCATAACATAACATCTTTGATATATAGATGTGAATCCGGGTTCCCTATAGTCGACACATTACGGCACTCAACAAATGTCAGTAGAGATACTCGTAACACACCTCAGGCTCATTCTGGTCGGCTGTGTCGGTCTGGACATTCTGGTCGCCTGTGTTCGGTCTGGACATTCTGGTCTGCTGTGTCGGTCTGGACATTCTGGTCGCCTGTGTCGGTCTGGACATTCTGGTCGCCTGTGTTCGGTCTGGACATTCTGGTCTGCTGTGTCGGTCTGGACATTCTGGTCGCCTGTGTCGGTCTGGACGCATGGTCGGAGACGCTTGGAAACATTAATGCTCAGTAAAACTGGGAACAAATGGCAACACATAAAACTAAATGGCATAGAACTGTTGTTAATTATCAGGGACCCAAAGGAGAAAGATGACGCTGACCAGCTGCAAGTTCTTGAGCTCCTTGCGCTCTATGCAGCAGGATATGTCTAGCACTAATTGCCTTACATAGTCATCTCTGGTGGCACCAACGTCAAGTACCACTTTGTATTGTGTCTTCTATTATATGTTGTTTATAGTTAAGGCATTAACGTTGTGGAGGTTTAAAGACATTGTAATTTATTTTTATCAAACACTGTTTATTCCACTTTTTTGTGACGGTATAACCCTATCAGTTTCAAGGTTTTCACCTCATCTTCAGGGGAGCTCCCTATACCGTCACAAAAAAGTGGAATAAACAGTGTTTGATAAAAATAAATTACAATTTTCTATTATACTCGCTACGGGTAATGAGCATTTAATTTAATATTTTATTCCAGCAAGTGTGCAATGCAACACTTCTTCTTTTTTTCTTCCTCTTGGTTTAGGTCGTATGACCTGTTTTTAGAAACTCAGGGAAAATGGCATGCAATATTTTTCCATTAAATAATATTGAGCCAATTATCTTATTTTTTAATCAGGAATTGAATCCGATACCCCCTGCTGATATTATGTCGTGTGATGGACGCTTGTGCTATTTTTTAGTAGATAAAGTGAACCCCGAGGATCACCTGCCTTATCATCAAGATGTACGAGTATGTTAATCAATACAGATTTCTTAAACTAAATATTTAACCGTTGTCTTAATTTGTACTTGGACAGATTCCCTAGCCCCTGCAGATAAGTGTACTTGGACAGCTTCCCTAGCCCCTGCAGATAAGTGTACTTGGACAGCTTCCCTAGCCCCTGCAGATAAGTGTACTTGGACAGCTTCCCTAGCCCCTGCAGATAAGTGTACTTGGACAGCTTCCCTAGCCCCTGCAGATAAGTGTACTTGGACAGCTTCCCTAGCCCCTGCAGATAAGCGTACTTGGACAGCTTCCCTAGCCCCTGCAGATAAGTGTACTTGGACAGCTTCCCTAGCCCCTGCAGATAAGTGTACTTGGACAGCTTCCCTAGCCCCTGCAGATAAGTGTACTTGGACAGCTTCCCTAGCCCCTGCAGATAAGTTTACTTGGACAGCTTCCCTAGCCCCTGCAGATAAGTGTACTTGGACAGCTTCCCTAGCCCCTGCAGATAAGTGTACTTGGACAGCTTCCCTAGCCCCTGCAGATAAGTGTACTTGGACAGCTTCCCTAGCCCCTGCAGATAAGTGTACTTGGACAGCTTCCCTAGCCCCTGCAGATAAGTGTACTTGGACAGCTTCCCTAGCCCCTGCAGATAAGTGTACTTGGACAGCTTCCCTAGCCCCTGCAGATAAGTGTACTTGGACAGCTTCCCTAGCCCCTGTAGATAAGTGTACTTGGACGGCTTCCCTAGCCCCTGCAGATAAGTGTACTTGGACAGCTTCCCTAGCCCCTGCAGATTAGTGTACTTGGACAGCTTCCCTAGCCCCTGCAGATAAGTGTACTTGGACAGCTTCCCTAGTCCCTGCAGATAAGTGTACTTGGACCCTTCCCTAGCCCCTGCAGATAAGTGGAACGCGAGACAAATAGTTACAGTTTATTTATCTAAAACTAAATATATATTATGTGACCATATTTACCCTTTACTCCTACACTCTCAATTGGAAAGAGATGAAGATACCTCTTTCACAAAAATGAGTATATTAAGGGTCCATAAGGCTCAAATTCCTCAGGTACATTTGCACTAGGGAGGAACGACGTCACTATGACGTTCCGTCCCGTAAATATATCTCCGTGATACACTTAAATGTAATCATTGTAATCGTCATTGAAATAAATGATTGAAGAAAGTGTGTTTTTTTTCATTAACTCCCGACTTCCGACATAACACTGAGATGCAAATATTTTATCGACTGGGGGCGTAGAGGTCATTATCTCCAAAAAAAAAATAGTTTGTGTTCTTTTAATAATCAAATAAATATATCCTATTTCCAATATTTGCGATAAATATTAAATATAAACAAAACAATCAAATATGTTTATTGGAGTCACCAGGTCGGTAAACTGAAAATATTTGCGTATTAAATTAGCGTAAAAATATATGATACACTCCTATTAAAAAGATATGGCAATCTTCGTGACACAGTTGGTAAGCAAGCGTTGCACCTATGGGTTTCGGGCTAGATTCCAGATATGTCACTTAAAAAAAGTACTTGTCAAGGTAAAATAAATGGTTTATTAACAATACGATGATAGTGATGCTACTTATTCATACGCGGAGTCATATAGCCAACACGAGTGTTAGCGGAGAATGAGGATGAATTTCAGTCTAAGTAAATTATATCTTGTTTCATTTACTTTTTGTCTTGTTGGTTGGAAGAGATTCCCACCTGGCAATAAAACCGCCAGGAAATGGACTGGAAATAACCAGATCAAAAACCAAGTTAATGATAATAGACAATAACAAACTGCCACCAAATAATCTAGAAGCGGTCATTGACTTTATTTACGTAGACTGTGGTATTACTAACAATGGAGGATGCGAGGCTCAAGTGGAAAGAAGAGCCGGAACGTCAAAAAAAGCACAAAGAAGCTGGAAAAGTTATGGAAGAGCAGAACTATTACAAAATGCGCCAAATTTTCTTCCGTCTTTGCAATATTTATATGTAGCGTGGAGGCGCGGACTCTGAGAACAAGTGAGATACGTAGAACATATATGTTACATTTGAAGTGTAGTGCTGGAGAAGGGTGTTACGAATTCCATGGACGGCAAGGTGAACTAACGCCTCCGTTCCATGGACGGCAAGGTGAACTAACGTCTCCGTTCCATGGACGGCAAGGTGAACTAACGCCTCCATTCCATGGACGGCAAGGTGAACTAACGCCTCCGTTCCATGGACGGCAAGGTGAACTAATGCTTCTATTCCTTGGACGGCAAGGTGAAATAACGCATCCATTACATGGACGGCAAGGTGAACTAACGCATCCATTACATGGACGGCAAGGTGAACTAACGCATCCATTACATGGACGGCAAGGTGAACTAACGCCTCCGTTCCATGGACGGTAAGGTGAACTAACGCATCCATTACATGGACGGCAAGGTGAACTAACGCATCCATTACATGGACGGCAAGGTGAACTAACGCCTCCGTTCCATGGACGGTAAGGTGAACTAAATCCTCTATTCCATGGACAGCAAGGTGAACTAACGCCTTTATTACTTGGACGGCAAGGTGAACTAACCTCTCCATTCCATGGACGGCAAGGTGAACTAACGCCTCTATTCCATGGACGGCAAGGTTAACTAACGCCTCCATTACTTGGACGGCAAGGTGAACTAACTCCTCCATTCCATGGATGGCAAGGTGAACTAACACTTCCATTCTCGAATAATTGAGAATCACCGACAGACCAATCTGTAGACCAACGACAGTCTCAGAGTCCAAATTGAAAAAGGAATTTGCAGAATCCTCCTAATAATAACTTGAAAATATTGTGTGTAAATATGTGTTGATATGGATTACATCAACTGTAAAAAATAGAAGAAGTCTGCAGATCTTACGAGATAACACATGTGCTAAGCACAAGGAGGGAAGCGGGACCCGGTATACTCGTATGACAAGCTCTCCACAAAGTCTGCAGATCTTACGAGATAACACATGTGCTAAGCACAAGGAGGGAAGCGAGACCCGGTATACTCGTATGACAAGCTCTCCACAAAGTCTGCAGATCTTACGAGATAACACATGTGCTAAGCACAAGGAGGGAAGCGGGACCCGGTATACTCGTATGACAAGCTCTCCACAAAGTCTGCAGATCTTACGAGATAACACATGTGCTAAGCACAAGGAGGGAAGCGGGACCCGGTATACTCGTATGACAAGCTCTCCACAAAGTCTGCAGATCTTACGAGATAACACATGTGCTAAGCACAAGGAGGGAAGCGGGACCCGGTATACTCGTATGACAAGCTCTCCACAAAGGAGAATGTTAAAGGAATTATCATGCGGAACTATAACATAAAAAGTTGGTAGTATGAACCGACTGGAAGCATTCGAAACGTGGATGCACCGGAGACTGCTGCGGATACCCTGGACGGATATGGTCAGCAACACGAGGGTTCTTCAAAGAGCCAAAGTTGATAGAGTTGCTGACTAATATTAAAATCCGAAAGGTGTCCTATTTGGGTCATGCACTTAGAGAAGCAAAGTACAAATTACTGCACCTGATCATCCAAGGCAAAATAGAAGGCCGAAGAGGTGTTGGCAGGAGGCAAATATTCTGGTTTCGTAATATACGTGATTGGACTGGTATAAGGGGCGTTGGGGATCTTTTTCGGGCTGCCAGGGACAAAGATGTCTCCTCTCAGGTGATATTCAACGTTGGGGGGACCTGACATGACACTGGGAAGAATAACATAAAATCATTTAAAACAAATGTACAAACTTTCGCTACAATATTCTTAATTTAACGACCTCCATTGCCTAGTTGATAAGATGCCTACTCTGAGGTTGTAGGTTCATGTCCCGCTATAAATCAGTTTAAAAAAAGGTTTTAGTCTGGTTTTTACTTAAGGCCTTATTAACTGGTTCCTGATTGGTTGAAGGAGATTGCTATATGGCAATAATCCCACAAGGCTGGATACAAAAAAGTTTAATACCATGATTCGCTCGGGCTCTGTTTTAGCTACCTGAAGTAATGTATTTAATATTAGTGGGTCCGACTCCCGAGAGAGTGCCGTTAAGGAGAGTTTGGTCTCGAAATGGCGCTATATAAAAATGTCCTTTCTTAATATTTACTTTGGTCGGGTCCTAAAGTGTTAATTAAAGGGGAAATATTATAGTAATTTTAATCGTTCCCGAAAGTGTTAAGTATAGTGTTCCCGAAAGTCACCTTAAGGGGGTTTTCTCATTTCATAGGCCGAAAAATCGATGATTCTTGAGTTTTTTTTTTCAGAGAAAGAATAATTTTTTTTAATTGTTTTTTTAGACCTATTTATCTTTTAAGAACATTTCCATAAAATTTCATGATAAAAAAAATAACATTTTTGTAGTTATTAAGTAAGGCCGCTCGTGCATGGAGGGGGTCCATTTTGCACGTAATTGTGGGTGTTTTACTCAGAAAGCATGTGGCTATGGCCGGTACTAGAATTAATTAAAAAAAAATTAAAAAATAGCGGCTCGTTGAAATTAAAAATGCATTTTTTTTGTCTTCAGAGGAGTGAATAAAATCGAAAAAATTAATCGATTTAATTAATTCTAGTACCGGCTATAGAGAGAGGTATAAAAAATGGAATAAGTGCTTATTCATTAAAATCGGTTAATAAGTTTTGGAGTTATTACGGGGAATAGTTAAAAAAAAGTGATTTTTCAGGAAACGCGTTTAAAGTTTCAAGTGCGATTTTTACACGAATTAAAGTAAATATTTTCAATTTACTGTTAATCAGCAATTCCAGGGCCATATAAACTTGTTTAAAAATCCCGACAAACTAAATATCAATTCATTATTCCAAGAAATCCTATTGGACGAGAATTTTTGGAAAATAAGGCTGCTGCCATAACAATAGATGCCCCGAATGCTGCGAAGCTCAGGTAATTTTTCGACCGACGCGCTCGACTATAAACCCTCATAACTTTTCGATTTTTCAAGAATTTTGAACATTTCTTACTTGAAATGATTCAGAAAAGATTATAAAAAAATAAAATTTAAAAAAAAGTCGATTTAAAAATCCAAATGAGAATACGCTCTTAATTCGGGAGCGCGTTTTTGAATGGTTACCCCAGGCGCCAAAACACCTCGTCCTGGCTCTGTACGTTAGATATGTTGTGTTTAGCAGGTCGTTCACTATCAGGGTCAAGCTCTGGTACATTGACCACAGTCTACTATTGTCCCAAGTCTGACCAACAATCGCAATCTACTGTATATGGTACATTGCACGTAACATTGATAAAAGAACCTGGTTATTTAAATTAATTTTATCTCCATAAAAAAGAAAATAAATCGAAACTTCCGCCGAAATATTATTTCGCCAAGCTTTAGTTTATTTAAAAGCGTCAAATCAATACGACCGTAAAAAGGAATCCAAAATTTTCAGGAAAGTAATTTATACATTTAAAAGGTCTATTAACCCTTCCTTCCCTGTGATGTGTAACTAATACACATTGCGTCTAAACACTTTAATATCTCTATAAATATAATAAAAAGTGGGTTCAGATTTTAGGTATTCCTCCGTAATACAATTACGCACTGAATGAAAAAAATAATATTAATAATAATTAGCACTTATCGGCCACATCATATATATTTTGTGAAAATCGGGAATAAATTCACCAATACAATCAAACGTGTGCCAGTGTGTGACGTAGGTATATTCAATCTAAAAAATCGATATGGGTGAGAAGCGACGCTATTCTCATTCTCACTCTACTTCGGTATATGGGAACGCAAAAAATAGAATCTCAGTTCACTCGCTTCAGTAGCTCGCGGGCTTTCGTTTGAGGTTGTCGCTTTGCCCGTTTTGTTAACGTGGGCCAATGTTTTTTTTCATGTTTTCAGCAATTAAATTTCAATTATTATCACTTTTGAATTCAAATTTAATTAATTTAAGCGATTGGCTATGAATATTATTATTTTAAATTGATCATTTTTACATGTGTATTGAATACACAGCATGGGAACGCGCGAATTTTTTTAGCACAGGAAGGGAAAGGTTAAAGATTTTGGGACGATTTTAAAATGTTATGGCACGATCATTGCTTTTGGAGCAAATGGCATTATTATTGCTTTTGCCGATTTGCACCATTCTTATCAATTTCAATGAAAAATCATAAAAACATAACGGGTTCAAGTCCCGAGCTGGAGCTGGAGCTGGAGCGCCCTCGGTGTGAGTTTGCTCTCTAACCTGCGCTACATAAACTATTTTTTCACTATTATTACGTATAACTCAGAATACCCTTTCATCCTTATTTTTCTTATCCTGGAACGAATTCCTTTTCTCTAGTCCTACCATAATTATTAAGAGGAAAGTTGTTTTGTAAAATCTTAACAGGACGTATCCCTTGTATCTTTCAAAGTTGTGTCTGAGATATTAAAATCTTAACAGGACGTATTCCTTGTATCTTTCAAAGTTGTATCTGAGATATTAAAATCTTAACAGGACGTATCCCTTGTATCTTTCAAAGTTGTATCTGAGATATTAAAATCTTAACAGGACGTATCCCTTGTATCTTTCAAAGTTTTATCTGAGATATTAAAATCTTAACAGGACGTATCCCTTGTATCTTTCAAAGTTGTATCTGAGATATTAAAATCTTAACAGGACGTATCCCTTGTATCTTTCAAAGTTGTATCTGAGATATTAAAATCTTAACAGGACGTATCCCTTGTATCTTTCAAAGTTTTATCTGAGATATTAAAATCTTAACAGGACGTATCCCTTGTATATTTCAAAGTTGTATCTGAGATATTAAAATCTTAACAGGACGTATCCCTTGTATCTATCAAAGTTGTATCTGAGATATTAAAATCTTAACAGGACGTATCCCTTGTATATTTTAAAGTTGTGTCTGAGATATTAAAATTTGAATACAATACAATCTAGCGGACTTGTTTACATGTGGCGATTTCTTCCGACAATCGATAAAGATGTTAAAGAGGCCTTGAAGGAAAACCAAACGAGAACCCTTTAAAAAAAATTGGGTTCCAACGGTAATCGAAACCGCCAACCCCGGGCTGGGAGACAAGCGTCTTATCAACTAAACCACATTGTTATACATTGTCACTCCATGTATTCTTTTCAGCGCAGTCATATAGACAGAGCACAGTTTATGAGGTGCATGCCCACGCGGTAACGCACTAGACTTTCGTGCGGAAGGTCGTCGATTCGAACCTCACGCTTTGCTACTCTCCGAACGACACAGACACTTTTTCCACCTAGTATTCGAGGGTATAAGGATACCTATGACTTTGGTCATATATATTCTTAAAAAAAAACACTCGTGTATTCACCTCAGTTTCCACCACCAATGTTCCATTCATATGTGTGAGTTCGTGAAAGTGGGTTTCTTCTTGTTGTTTTAATTTTGTTTGTTTTTGTATTTGTGTTTCTGTGAATTTTTTGTTTTAATTTTAATTTTTATTCTTATGATTGTGTGCGGTATATTGTGGGATGAATATTTTTGGTCTTTCTGGAGTGATGATGTGCGAGGAGTTTAATTTCGCCTGATGTTTCCAGTTGTAGTTGAGTGTCACTGTTTGTCAGGTTGATGAGAACGTGCAACGGGGTTTTGTTTTTGTGTAATCAGAAATCGGAAAGAAGTATCGATTTATTTTTTCATGCTAAATATCCTCAGTGAGATACAGGCAAAAGCCTAGTTTACTGGGGATACGACAAATGAAAGGCAACAAACCCAGATCCATTAAAATTGTATGTCCAAATCAAATTACCTGTTGTTTTTTCGCAAATTGTGTATATTTCTTGTCATGTGTAATAATAAATAAATAAATAAATAAAATATACATCATAGTTGTTACTAAAATACTGTTATAGACAGGTAAACAAATGCATGCTGGATCAAGAACACATGCCGTTGTTAATTGTTTGGAGCATATTGTTCACAATGTAATGCAATACCCATCGTCCATTATCCGTTTGATTTATAATTACTATATATGATAAAAGATTTTATTTTTGTTTAAAATATCAAAATGTAGTTTTTTCTATATTGAAAATAAACAGAGGATGTTTACTAAAACAGTGCTAGGATAGTTGAATGGGATAATCTGGCAACGGTCCAATCCACAGGCGAATGTACGAGTACTATATATTGTAGTATTGCCTACACAACTTACCGGTAATTACAATATATATCGTCGAACCATTAAGATAAATATTTTGTTTTAGTAAAATAAAATAAGTGAATCTATTGGCATATGCACACCTGTTCCAACCGATCAAACAAGTGTTATGTTGGATGTCGGGAGTTTATAGTAATGATGAAAAATAATGCACTTTCTTCATCATTTTATTCAGATGTCGTCGTTGTTGGGCATCGTAGTCGAGGATCAGTAGTCAGTTGGAAAGCGATGCTGTGTAGTGGAGTTTTGCCTTCTTTCTTCTTATTTTTATGATTTTTTTTTTCTCTTTAAGTGAGTAAGCAATGAGACGCGCAATCGCATTCTAACCAAGTCACTGGCCACAACGCTGTACTGGATCCGATGGAACGCCTGAAGTGAGACGTCACGAAAATTGAAACGCTTCGCTTTTTTTTTATTATAAGGATAATATATATAATATTATATTATTATATGTATTATATTAAGTATAGTTATATAATATACAATATATTAATATATTTATTAAGGGTGTGGGCTGAAAAACATCTGGTGTCCCCGTGGCTGGGTTCGCCCTATATTGGTGGGGTGTATCTTGGCCGAGGGGATGCTATTAGATGAGCCCAGACCTTTTGATAGCTTCTGTATTTAATGTATTATCTGCAATTTTTATGTTTTAGAAGTGTTATTTAAATATAATCTGTACATACTATGTTGCTATCAATAAACCTATTATTTATTTATTTATTTATTTTTATTATATATACGAGTAAATATAATTATATTAAATATATTATATTATATTATATTGTACATATTATATTAATATTATACATATTACATTAATTGGATTATTATTACTTAATTAATTATATAATTATTATATTATTATTAATATAATCATTAATTATACTATTATTAATAACAATTATATTATATTATAATAATATAATATAATATTAATAATTAATATAATTTAATATTATTATTACATTATTATACAATATAATAAATATAATATTGTATTAATATAATATAATTATATTATATATTGTATTATAATATTAATTATTTTAATATAATATAATTAATAATTTAACATAATATAATAATATATTATAATATTAATTAATATAATATAATATTTATGTAATATAATTAATCATTTAATTTAATACCATATAATTATATTAATTAATTATTATTTTATTATTATTAATTAATTATCAAATTATTAATTATATTATAATTAATTAATTAATATTATAATTAAATTATTAATAATGATAATTAATAATTATTATTAATAATTAGGAGCTAAGAAGTTTCACTACTACCGCGCGAGAGTTTCACGAATGTGTTTTTTTTTTAAGAATAAATATGATCGAAGTCATAGGTATCCTTATGTTCCGAATACTAGGCGGAAAACTGTATGTGTTATTCGAGGGGAGTAGCACAGCGCGGGATCCGAACCGGCGACCTTCCGCATGGAGGTGCTGGACGTTACAGCCCGACCGTGCACCTCGATGATATTCAGATGACTTGTACAATGAACTACAATGCAGTATTCCACGGGGATGTATTGACGGGACGGAACGTCATAGTGACCTCGTTTCTCCCTAGTGCAAATGTACCAACTTAACAAACTATAGAAAAAGGATCCAACCCACAAAATAATTATTTTTGGTTTATTAGAAAAAAACGAAAACCATAGATTTATCTTGTAAATGTACAAAAATGACCTCCGTGGCTTAGTTGGTAAGACACCTGTCTCCCAACTCGGAGGTCTGCGGGTTCAAGTCCCTCTTGTCCTCAGGACTATAAGTCCCAGCAAAGGTGAAGAAGATGACGGTAAGACGTATGTCTCCCAACCAGGGAGTTGCGAGTTCCATCCCCATTGAAACCCAGATTAAAAAAAATGATTCTATAATTCGGAAATTCTAGGACGAGTCCTGTGACAGCACACAAATTTGCCCCAATACAATCTGATGTAATGTATTTACCTAAATAACTTGCTATTTATTAGAATCGAGGCTTATATTAAAGTTGATAAAATAATTATAATTACTGAACATCGTTACAAGGTTGTATCGGGGCAAATTTGTGAGCTGTCACAGGAATCATCCTAGATTTTCCGAACTATAGTCTGATTTTCCGTTAATACCTCTCTAACATCTTTAAGAGTGGTTGGAAGAGATTGCCACATGGCAATAATCCCGCCACATTATATTGCATAAAACGAAAGTGTAATATAATACAACACAAAAACATTAAGCAAGATGAATGGGGGTTTTCCTAAAAAATGTTGTTCCATACAAACGTTTGTAATATCAATCATCTCAGAGCAGGTTAAATAAAAGTGGGTCGGGTCATTTTTGCATATACTAGTGATATTGTTTAAATTAAAATTAAAAGCGAAATAAAAGCTTCTCTAGTCGATAATGAATTATTAGAGAAAAAAACATTAACCCATTAGCGTACGTTTAGTTATAACATGATAACAAGATAATTTATGTAGCGCCGTTTAGAGCAGACTCTCCTCATGGGCGCCCTAACTCAGGACCCGAACCCACTATTGAGTGTAAGGATGGGAAGGTCATTGCTGCGGCCATTAGATTAGGTACTTTCCCGCACATGTTAAAAAAAACTCGTAGTCGATCCGTGAGGTCCGTGGCCGCGCGGAAACGCACTGGACCTCCGTGTGGAAGGTCGTTGGTTACGACTCTTTTTTATTTTTAGATGTAAAATAACGAAAAATCGGTTAGTCGAGTTATACGGTTAGTTGGAAGCCTTGTGCATACCATGTGTCCTTTGGAAGGGGCAGAGAGGAAAGTTCCAGCATATTCCTAATCATACAAACAGCATTTGCTTCATCTACACTCATACACATGCTCGACTGTTTCTTCCATTCTTTACTCGGTCTCCCATTGCCTCGCAAGCCACCGACTCGGTCTCCCATTGCCTCGAAGGTCACCGACTCGGTCTCCCATTGCCTCGCAGGCCACCGACTCGGTCTCCCATTGCCTCGCAGGCCACCGACTCGGTCTCCCATTGCCTCGCAGGCTACCGACTCGGTCTCCCATTGCCTCGCAGGCAACCGACTCCTGAAAATATATTTGTTAGTTAAGTCTTCCGAAACTCCGCAATTCTCTAAAGTATGGCATCGGAAGGTCGTCCGATAGGTCTCGGCAGGTCTCGCATGCGATATAACAGCGCATGCCCATAAGCCCGCCCGACAGGTTGTCCTCTACATACTTGTAAAAGGCGAAACATTGTATAGTGTAGTATATGCAATACTATACACGGAATGGTTAAGTTCAGGATAGTGATTATCATGACAAAGCTAATTTCAAAAACGCCGTCGAACTAACATCATATCTTGCAGCGGGTCATATTGTACATAGCAGTGGCGACCAACCAACCGATCACATGGTTTAAAGCAGTGTTTCCCAACCTTTTTAGACCTGTGGACCGGTAAAAAAAGGATTTTTTTTTCGCGGACCACTAATACTGAAATAAAAATGGTTTTATTTATTTAATATTTTTTTAATCTTATATTGTGACAGATGGACAAATGAAACTATAAATTACAAATATACATATAACAGTTAAACAATTTTAATTGTAACATTGTCTGATACAATTAAAATTGGACAAAAACCATGGGGTTTTTGCAACAAACTAATGCGAAACCTGCTGTTGATCTTTGCTAATATATTGGATATTCTTGGCTGCAGTGCTGTCTCTGACAGACGAAGTGCTGCATTCACGTCCAATCCATTCCTTTGTTTCGATTTTATTGAGGACATGGATGAAAATCCTATATTTAATATTTTTACATGGTGAATTTCTTGAAAGTTGGCATACTGTTTGCGGCCCTGCGGAAAGTCTCTGCGGCCCGGCACCGGGCCGCGGACCACCGGTTGGGGAACACTGGTTTAAAGTAGATCTTTAGTGTTTCTTCCTGTATTGTGGAGTAGGGGAAAAATCCGACTTCGACTCCAGAAATGTTAAATGTTTGATTCGGACTCGAGCTCTGACTCCGATTAGAGAACATATATTGCTTACCATATGTTATACTTTATTACATGGCGTTACCACTTAACTGTAAGTGTTTTGCAAATAATGTCTACGGGTTACAGTACAGGCTATTGGTACTAAATGGTACATAGTTCATAATGTAATTTATGTAGCTAATAAGTTTCAAAATATGTAAAAAAAATTGTAGTCGATTTTAGAATAGCGCCTCCCGACTCCGACTCTGAATCCGACTCCACGACTCCGACACCTTACTCTGACTCCGAGCCAACAGGCCCGGTTTCTTCCATTGCAAAAAAATATTATTTTAGTCGATTCTAATAAGAACGACGAACTTAAATCGTGAAATTTCTTGTGTTTTTCAAGAAATGTCACCCCCCCCCCCTCCCCCCCGGTGTGTTAAATGTGGGCACAGAACCAAACACGCCTCTCCCCGCACCACTTCCAGCCGCACAGAAATCCCCAGGAGTTTCCCATCTCTGGCAAAGCCAGTCGAGTGCCGAATCTCCCGCTATTTCCTACGCAAATATCACGAGAAACCCTCGTCCACAACCCTTTCAGCCCACCCGCGAACAGCCGTCGCAGGAACACGTTGCGACGATTATAAAGAACCCCGACGCGGTCATGACAGCGGCCCGCGAGGCACTCAATACTCTCGCACACTACCACGCCACCTACCCAAATCTGCAAAGATGGGCACACATATTATTCCCCATATTTATCTAAGTAAATACGAGTATATCTTAAAAGTCACAGCGTTATCTTACCCGTCTTCATAGTACGAGTATGTATTATAATATTGTGTGTATCTCTATCCTTTCTCTCTGTATACATACGAGTATATATGGTATATTAACGCTCGTGACATATAAAATATAAGTATATGAATAAGTAACATATATGTATTTAATACCATTAAGATATATACCAAATCCTATCATTTCCTTTCTACAAAGTTTAACACCACCACCCAAATATCCAAAACCAACAGCCCTAGTCCGTTTCACAATTTCAGACGAAGGAGTAAGGTGTCCTGAAATCGGTCCGACACTCCGAGTATAAATTATTAACTAGCAGCCGAGGATCGTTCACCAGTCAGCAGCCGACCCACCAAGACGTCTCTACTACAGCACTCCAGCCTTCTTCACGTGGCTGACTTCCCCAGCTGCCCTCGTCCTGCCTGGGCCAGCGTTGCCGTCTGTTAGGGCTGACCTGCCGTCCTGCTTGAAAAATACAGACATTTTGCCCTGAGCCCCTTGAATACACTCCTACAGTAACGATAGTAGTACCATACAGATATTTTGCCCTGAGCCCCTTGAATACACTCCTACAGTAACGGTAGTAGTACCATACAGATATTTTGCCCTGAGCCCCTTGAATACACTCCTACAGTAACGGTAGTAGTACCATACAGATATTTTGCCCTGAGCCCCTTGAATACACTCCTACAGTAACGGTAGTAGTACCATACAGATATTTTTCTATTACTGGGATTATTGATAGATCGCGACTCGCCATTAAAAAAATAGTAGATCACGTGTAGTAAAAGTTGGGTAGCCCTGACATATAAATAATAATACTCGTATATTAATCAGCCCCCGGTAACAGTAGCGTATGTAGGAGCCACTGCATCTGGGTAGTCGCCAAGGGTGCTAATAATACGAGATATAACACGCCTTTAGCGTTGTCAGCACCGTTTGGGTTCCAGTTTCTTAAAAGGTGAATATTGAAATTAAAACAAACTAATGTTACGAGTAATAATGGTAATAAAAACTATGTGTATATAAAATTTACTTACATACCATCACGCCAATTCCCTGTCGGAATAGGCAAAGAGGACAGAGCGCCGGATTATTCTATCTCAACACACTTCTTTGGCCTTTATTTATTTTCTCAGAACAGGTTTAGTACAATTACTTTGAAAAATACAAGAAGTGATCATATTAAAAATAAAGAAGAATTATATAGAATAAAAAAAATTATAAAAACTAAAAAATAATGTATATGCATACATATATCATATACACACAAACATACACATATATTCACAGCCACTTAAGTACATTGTACTGAAGTGGCTGTGAATATACAGTGCTTTCTAACGCACTCAATCTTAGAAGATAATTTACTTTTGCTTTTAGTAATGTGATATGAAATATGTCAATATCCGAAGTAGTCCCGTTCAGAAGAGTTAAGGCCCTTCCAACAGGCATAGCGGCTGGAAGACCCGTTCTTGCGTATGTTATTGAGAACAGTTCTTGCCGGCGCAGTCTAGTGTAATTGTTAGGAACATTTAACGCTAATCTTTGTAGTAATGCTGGACAGCTCACAACTCCTCGAACGAGTTTGACAACGTATACCAGGATAACTTTCTCATACAATTCCAAATATGTACAGAAAAAGTAACTATTTGCTGCGGATTTTGGAGTGGCGTTGTGATTTATCAAGAAAAAGCGATGTTAGTCAATGAAAATGTCTATTAAAATATAATTCAAAACTTTTTATGGCATAAATTGCATGAAATTGTATTGAAAGGCATCTGGTTTTAACAGATGATGCCACCTGTCACACAAGCAATGAAAAAGTGACGTTGTTGCAAGAGAAATTTTCTAGACGCAAAATTTATATACGAATATGTCGATTTAACACCTAACGTGTTGAAATAAATAAACATGATTTAAAAAAAATCTTTTTCATATCAATACCTTTCTAGTTGATAATTGAAGATATTCTGTTGAAATATAAAATAGCCTTTTTACGCTTAAGTTTTTTTTATGTTGTTGATATAATAAGGTGCATAATTATGTTTCTTCTTTCACTATAGCAAATTTATATTCAAAATACGATTATGCATTATTATTATTTATTAGATTATTGTATTTATCGAATTATAGAAAAAAAGGGCGTCAAAAACCTAACATAACCTCTGATCACCGATTACTGTTGAAGATTAATAGTGCCACTATATATATATACCCCTTGCAGCAACCACCTTATTCACAATTACTCGTATATTCGTGTATAATATCACAATTCTACACTGTTCGGAGCACACTCTGTAAGTAATGTGTTATTTATTCATATTCTGACACTGTCCAAGACCGAGGGTCTTCGGTATTGGCAATCATCATGCATTCTTTTCATTAATCAAATAATTACCGACTGTTGCCTTCTCCACGAGTGTTTGAAATACAAAAGGTGCTATTTCCATTATCAATTCACCCCAGGACATTCCATCCCATAAAGAGGGATGTTTTGTGCCAGTGACACAATAAAGGAAAGAGAGAGTACCTATAGCAGTTTCTGTTTCGCAACATTTTCGTTGCTAACTTAATTCCAAACGTGCTGAATGTATTTTATTATGAATTATAGTAGTTTAGCGCATTTTTGTACATTCAAAGAATATGTGATATATAAATCGAAAGACCATATATTCTTTGAATTTTTCAATGTCATGAGTCAATGGATCGCATGTTATTTATGACCAAATATGTGTTTTTTATGACCGAATATGTGTTTTTATGACCAAATATGTGTTTTTTATGACCAAATATGTGTTTTTGTATGGTCAAATATGTGTTTTTTTATGACCAATGACCAAATAAAATACCACATATGTATAATTCGTATTTTTGCGCATTTTTGTACATTCAAAGAATATGTGATATATAAATCGAAAGACCATATATTCTTTGAATTTTTCAATGTCATGAGTCAACGGATCGCATGTTTTTTATGACCAAATATGTGTTTTTTATGACCAAATACGAGTATGTGTTTTTTATGACCAAATATGTGTTTTTTATGACCAAATATGTGTTTTTTATGACCAAATATGTGTTTTTTATGACCAAATATGTGTTCTTATGACCAAATATGTGTTTTTATGACCAATGACTAAATAAAATACCACATATGTATAATTCGTATTATTATATTATATTTTTTTAATATTAAAATATTCTAATGAAGAAGACGGAGATGGAAAATATGGCGACAAACCATCATGCTATGTCAGGGAGAAAAGACACGCCTTGTTATTCAAACTCTCTTTTTATTAAGACTTCACCAATCCCTTTTATTAAGACTTCACCATTCCCTTTTATTAAGACTTCACTATTCCCTTTTTCAGAATTTCATTAATTTCGTCATGCCACGATTTTATTCCCCAAATTTTGATGCATTTTATAATGTTTGAATAAAAATAAATATTTTTTCTTCATTCATTCTTACTACGCGGCCGAACCATCTTCGATGCGTTTTGATTCGTTGATCGTTGATCATTGGGACACATTCTTTCATGATAGTCACAAATTAGTCAACATGAATGAAGGATTCATTCATATTTTTGATTGTCAAAGTCTTGACGATTTTATCAGCTTCTTCTTCCTCACTTTCATTGTGTATTTCATTTAACTCTTGTTGCTCAATTAAGTATTCATTTGACAGAGGTACTGAGTGAGATTCAATCAACTCAATAACATCTTCGTTATTGGCGTCCAAGTTTAGTTAATTCATTAGGCTAACTATTTCACCTGTGATAGTTTTTGGAGTTCCTTCAGAATTTATAAAATCACTCATCATTTGTGGGCATAATTGTTTCCAGGAACCTTTCATTGTTGACTCTTTTATTTTAAGCCAACGATTCTCCAATATTGTCTATTGCGTTCCGAGGGTAACTCTGATACGTGAGGAACAGTTGAAGGAACTAAATAATTAGCAAACTTTTCGGCATATAGGGGATTGGGCATGAAGTGATGTTGAATGGACCGGCATATAGGGGATTGGGCATGAAGTGATGTTGAATGGACCGGCATATAGGGGATTGAGCATGAAGTGATGTTGAATGGACAAGCATATAGGGGATTGAGCTTGAAGTGATGTTGAATGGGCCGGCATATAGGGGATTGAGCATGAAGTGATGTTGAATGGACCGGCATATAGGGGATTGAGCATGAAGTGATGTTGAATGGACCGGCATATAGGGGATTGAGCATGAAGTGATGTTGGATGGACCGGCATATAGGGGATTGGGCATGAAGTGATATTGAATGGACCGGTAAATAGGGGATTGCGCATGAAATGATGTTAAACGGACAGGCATATAGGGGATTGGGCATAAAGTGATGTTGAATGGACCGGCATATAGGGGATTGAGCATGAAGTGATGTTGAATGGACCGGCATATAGGGGATTGCGCATGAAGTGATGTTGGATGGACCGGCATATAGGGGATTGGGCATGAAGTGATATTGAATGGACCGGTAAATAGGGGATTGGGCATGAAATGATGTTAAACGGACAGGCATATAGGGGATTGGGCATAAAGTGATGTTGAATGGACCGGCATATAGGGGACTGAGCATGAAGTGATGTTGAATGGACCGACATATAGGGGATTGGGCATGAAGTGATGTTGAATGGACCGGCATATAGGGGATTGGGCATGAAGTGATGTTGAATGGACCGGCATATAGGGGATTGGGCATGAAGTGATGTTGAATGGACCGGCATATAGGGGATTGGGCATGAAGTGATGTTGAATGGACCGGCATATAGGGGATTGGGCATGAAGTGATGTTGAATGGACCGGCATATAGGGGATTGGGCATGAAGTGATGTTGAATGGGCCGCCATATAGGGCATACCGGCATACCCAAAACTATCGGGAAATGATCGCTTGAGTGTGCATCGTCTAAGATGTTCCATTTCAGATACGACGCAATATTACTTGAGCAAATCAATAAAACGACCGCGCTGGGTCTATCTGATAATCCTTGTGGGTGAACCATTATTAACACTTGCCTTACTGTGCTAAAAAAAATTCGCCAGCCACGGTACTGGACGCTAAGCGTCCAGTGAAAAATGTGTGTTTTAAATTAAAATTATACAAAACCTGCTAGGTTATTTTTGTAATTAGCTATAAAAAATCATTTTATTTTGTATTAAAACGTCGAATAATATAAAATAAGTGCAAGAAATTATAAAATATAGCATTAATTGTTAAAGTCCACAAATTTCAATATGGATTTTATAGCAGCATCCAAGTTAGCACTACCCCACGAAATAGAGAGTATTAAAATCTCCCAGAAAAATGTGGTACGTATGTGAGAGATGATCGAATTTAAGAAATGTGGTATGTATGTGGGAGATGATCGAATTTAAGAAATGTGGTATGTATGTGGGAGATGATCGAATTTAAGAAATGTGGTATGTATGTGGGAGATGATCGAATTTAAGAAATGTGGTATGTAGGTGGGAGATGATCGAATTTAAGAAATGTGGTATGTAGGTGGGAGATGATCGAATTTAAGAAATGTGGTATGTAGGTGGGAGATGATCGAATTTAAGAAATTAATGTTAGATGTAAAGTGAAGCGCTAAGTTAACAGATACAAAAGATATATTTATTTATTTTATTTATTTATTATTACACATGACAAGAAATATACATAATTTGTGAAAAAAACAACAGGTAATTTAATTTGGACATACAATTTTAATGGAACTGGGTCTGTTGCCTTTCATTTGTCATATCCCCAGTAAACTAGGCTTTTGCCTGTATCTCACTGAGGATATTTAGCATGAAAAAATAAATTGATACTTCTTTCCGATTTTTGATTACACAAAAACAAAACCCCGTTGCACGCTCTCATCAACCTGACAAACAGTGACACTCAATTACAACTGGAAACATCATGCGGAATTATACTCCTCACACATCATCACTCCAGAAAGACCAAAAATATTCATCCCACAATAAACCGCACACAATCTTAAAAATAAAAATAAAAAACAAAAACATACAGAAACACAAAAACATTAAAATTTAAAAAACCACGAAGAAGCCCACACAAATCTTTTCCACACGTCATTCATCCTGAAATCCCAAGTACTCAAAATCTTGTCGCAATAACAACCACGCTCCGATCGACTGTCTAAATGGTTTTCCTACCTTTACCTTTATTGAATTCGGCACGCCATTGTATGTCACGGGAGCCAAATAAGCATACTGCCTTTGGGCAAAAGAGGTTTTAACTCTAGGGATGGTGAACATTTCATTAGTTGCCATGCGTGTCATGTGTCTCTGCTGAGTCTGCATCTTCCCTTCCTTTCGATGGTAATGCCAGAGAATGGATTTGAGATGCAAATTGGCTATGTTCAGGAACTGATACTCTCTGAAAAGCTCCGCCGTGGGATACCGGTCATATCGTTGATCAGAGCTGCTACGATTTGAACAGAATGAGGTGAAGGAATAACAATTTCTGCGAATGGAATAGAATAGTGAATAGTAATAGTAAGAATAGCTCTACCTTTTACCATCTAGGCGATCACTATGTAAAGAATAGCTCCACCGTTACCATATAGGCGATCACTATATAAAGAATAGCTCTACCTTTTACCATCTAGGCGATCACTATGTAAAGAATAGCTCCACCGTTACCATATAGGCGATCACTATATAAAGAATAGCTCTACCTTTTACCATCTAGGCGATCACTATGTAAAGAATAGCTCCACCGTTACCATATAGGCGATCACTATATAAAGAATAGCTCTACCTTTTACCATCTAGGCGATCACTATGTAAAGAATAGCTCTACCGTTACCATATAGGCGATCACTATATAAAGAATAGCTCTACCTTTTACCATCTAGGCGATCACTATGTAAAGAATAGCTCTACCGTTACCATATAGGCGATCACTATATAAAGAATAGCTCTACCTTTTACCATCTAGGCGATCACTATGTAAAGAATAGCTCTACCGTTACCATATAGGCGATCACTATATAAAGAATAGCTCTACCTTTTACCATCTAGGCGATCACTATGTAAAGAATAGCTCTACCGTTACCATATAGGCGATCACTATATAAAGAATAGCTCTACCTTTTACCATCTAGGCGATCACTATGTAAAGAATAGCTCCACCGTTACCATATAGGCGATCACTATATAAAGAATAGCTCTACCTTTTACCATCTAGGCGATCACTATGTAAAGAATAGCTCTACCGTTACCATATAGGCGATCACTATATAAAGAATAGCTCTACCTTTTACCATCTAGGCGATCACTATGTAAAGAATAGCTCTACCGTTACCATATAGGCGATCACTATATAAAGAATAGCTCTACCTTTTACCATCTAGGCGATCACTATGTAAAGAATAGCTCCACCGTTACCATATAGGCGATCACTATATAAAGAATAGCTCTACCTTTTACCATCTAGGCGATCACTATGTAAAGAATAGCTCCACCGTTACAATATAGGCGATCACTATATAAAGAATAGCTCCACCTTTTCTATCTAGACGATCATTACGCAAACAAGTATATTTTGGAAGCTTATATTCAAAACCTGAACAAAGGCAGCTTTCGGATATGACTCCTATTTTAATATCGTACTCGATAAATAATTTATAAATATCACGTTTTATTGAAAATTGCACTTGGGCAATTCCATTGAAGGATAGAGAGGGGCGAATAATTATTTCGGTGAATGTAGTCTATTGAGGAATTATTATTTTTCATTTGTTGAGTCATTGTTGGCATTTAAAATAGAGCCAAGTAGAAGAAGAGCGGAAGCAGCGATGGACGATATTGAACTGTTATTATTTAATATTCTAATTAGAATTTGAGCATTTATCTTGGCAATTGGAGTGCCAAGTCTATGCCAAGATCCAAGTCTGAACTTGGATCTTGGCGTATGTTAGATGAATCTACATTATAATTCAAAGCACAACCGTCCTGCGGGACAGGAAGTTGTCCATTTGTGCATGATAATAGATTGTCGTGAGATTTTTTTGTCAAAAAACAGTGTATTCACGGGGCGAGGATTTATAGTTTTTAAATATGAAAAAGTACTTTTATGTGGGGGTTCTAAATTATGTAGACCGTCATTTTTTTCACTAAAACTTTCCGTCGATACTGGATGCATTTTTGAAGCTTGCACATAATATATGTTATCTGTGGCCGTTGAGTGTTTGATATTTTTCTGTCGTAACAGTTCCGGGCACGTCAAGTTTGAGGCTGGGTGGGCTCCAGAGCTGTTAACACCAGGGCTGTGGAGTCAGAGTCGGAGTTGGAGTCGGAGTCGCGGTGTTTGGGCCGGAGTCGGAGTCGGAGTAGGAGTCGTAAAAAACGAGCGACTCCGACTACTTTTTCGTTAAAATTTAAAATACATTTTTTTAAATTATTATAATGAATGTGTATTGTGCACGAATATTAAACTTGCAGGCGCAAGTCGCGCCGATATGGTGAATCACCGAGATCCATTTAATGCATAAAGTCTACGAAAATGTGTTTGTCTCCTTCTTTCTCACGTTGAAAGAAAATTCTGTTGGCTGGGATCTATGTTAACCCCATGGTTCGATCCATATTGACGGAAGAACAAATAAATAGAGCTAAAAACGCTCTGTTTGAATTAACCGTTCGTATGAAAGGCCTTCGACTAGAAAAAGAGACGACAGCAGGCAGCGTACACGAAGTATCATCATCTTCATCCGACACCGCTGAATCTGAAGACGATTTAGAAAAATATCTCAATGAACAAGATAAACTAAAACGTCCTCGTTTGAATCACAGTCCCAATATAGATGAAGGAGACTCTATTTCAAAATTTAAAATTGAATTTTATGATGCATTGAAAATAATGGAAAAAATTGACCGAACTTATAAGTTAAATGTTGAAATGGCAATACAGCGGTATCTAGAAATCGTAAAAGATTCAGCATTGATCGTTACAGCATTACCGCCAACCCAAGTATCCGTAGAGCGGTTATTTTCCGCTCTTAAAATTTTCAATTCTGATTTGAGAGCCTCTACGAATACAGATTTAATAGAAGCAATGTTGTTTTTAAGAATAAATTCTATTAAATTCTAATGAATAATTATTAAAGTTTGATCTAGTTTTATTTTTATCCCTATAACATGAAAAAATGGCTATATGCAAAGGTAGGAAACAACCTGATAAAATTGAGCTTTTTTGAATCGGAGTTGTGGAGTCGGAGTTTGGAGTCGGAGTCGTGGAGTCGGAGTTGTGGAGTCGGAGTCGTGTTGTTGGCAAATATAGGAATAAGAGTCGGAGTCGGAGTCGTGTTTTTTTTTCCGACTCCACAGCCCTGGTTAACACATTTCAAAGGTCCATTTGATAAAGGATATTTCTCACCCAGGTGGCCGTCTCCACACTTGAAATATCTAGATGCAGATTTACATGGCGGTTTAGTGTGACCATATTTGCAGCATTTAAAACATAAACTCTTTGGAATGTGTATAATTCCACCGCTAGGGAATCGTAAAATAAGTAGTTATGCTTTGAAAGAATTTGATCTTCAAATGTGAGAACAGTTTGATAAAAAGCTTCCAAACTGTTATTCCGGTGCTGGTGTCTTTGTAATTTAACCGTTTTGCCTTAAGCATTTTGCCGCATCCAGGAGAGGTCTTGATATTTTCTACAACCTCCTCATTTGAGAACTCTGTAGGGATAC
Source organism: Odontocerum albicorne (assembly GCA_949825065.1). NCBI lineage: Eukaryota > Metazoa > Arthropoda > Insecta > Trichoptera > Odontoceridae > Odontocerum > Odontocerum albicorne. The sequence continues at coordinate 23,800,076 of OX463862.1, read as the reverse complement.
CACGAACTAAATCCATTTTCGTAACTTTGTATTTAGGGATAAACGCTTTAAGGTTGGTTATTGGATGCAATAAAGTCACTAATTATGAATTTATTTGCCGCTTGAGCACTGGTGAGTTCCACTGAAATATTAAAATGACCTTTTGGCTTAATGCCACCGATTACCAGTTTTTTAATATCAATCTACCGAATGTCATAGGATGGAGAACCTTACACGGGCAAAAGGTGGACATGATAAGGTTCGCTGACGATATTGCTATGGTTGCTGAAAGTGAAGAGGAACTACAAGAGGCCTTAACAACTATGGAAAGCATTCTTCAAAATAACTACAGTATGAAGATAAATAAAGACAAAACAAAGCTGCTGACTGTAGGCCGAGCGCAACACCAGATGAGAATAGTGATGTCGGGTAAACCACTAAAGAACACCGAGGAGTTTGTCTACCACGGGAGCAAAATAACATGGGACGGTCGGTCCGAGAGCGAGGTCGACAGCTGTATACATCAGGCTAGACTTGCATTTAATAAAAGGTCGAAAATAATAGAATCAAATAATATAGACCTAAAACTGAGAATACTCCTCATCAAGACCTATGTAAGTATCTTGATGTACGGCTGCGAGACATGGTGCCTATCCGAAAGAGATAGACGAAGACTAGAGGCTTTTGAGATGTGGTCCTATAGAAGACTATTAGGAATTTCCTGGAGAGACCGCATCACAAATGAAGAGGTTCTCCAACGAATCGAAGGAGGAAGGCACCTGCTCAGGATCCTGTCCGAAAGGCGTGCAAGATGGATCGGTCATATAATACGACAAGAGGGCCTCTTGAATGCCATAATGGAGGGTATGACCGAGGGGACAAACTCTAGGGGACGCCCACGTTGACAGTACCTGGAGGACCTGTTGGTGGACGTGCGCTGCTCAACATATACAGACTTAAAAAGAGCCGCACAGGACAGGGGGGAATGGAGGAGAAGAGTTCAAATTGCTGCAAACTAGTCTTAGGACTGCAACCACGGAAGGAAGGAGAACCTTGTAAGGTTGAGAAGAATTGTAAAGACAGCGTGTTCTGAACGAGAAATACCCTCTGACGATGAGGGAATCGGTGATACAGGACTCTCAGGTTCCACATCCTCTCTTCGTCTTTTGACAACTTGGGGTCTTCCTTGATCCGGTGCAATATCAGGCGGTTTATTTTTCTCCCTTTTACTAACCGATAATATTTAGAAAAAACTAACAAAAAAAAAATCACGGAATTATTTCACCGTTTGCAAAAAAATATAACTTGAAAAAAAATTGAGTTTTTTCCGCTCAAATTTGTGAAGGTCACCAGTATTTAATCTTGAAATGACAAACAAAAAAAATATAAATATTATTTTTAACCAAATATGGTAATTATTGAAATAAAGTGAGGTCATTAACATCGAGCCAAAACAAAACAATAAAAATATGAGTTTTAAATACTCGGCCGCACAAGCGGATAGAAATAAATTGTAAAATTGAAATGAAATTGCAAAACTTAGCTGCCAACTGTTAACTACCACACGACGTTATCACATGAGACTTGCAAGTATACTGATTTGTTACCTTAGTGGATATCGATTAAAAAAAAAATAAAGAATAGATATGACCGAAGTCATAGGGATCCTTATACATCTCGAACACTATGCGGGAAAATGTCTGTGTCGTTCGACGGGATTAGCACAGCACGGGGTTCGAACCAACGCACATTGGGGCGAAACGTTGAATATCATGTCATAATTCAATATTGTAGAATGTACTACAGAATTAAAATAAGTAGTGATTTTTATTCCTAGCATCCCATAGAATTCAGGAAAAATCATCGTTTTTGTATGTTCTTCCGTTGGTTTATTATAACTTGTCCAAGTTGTACGTTTGGAGAGAGCAAATTTATAGCGACGATTTAAGTGAAACTTTGAACTTATATTTTACGTATTTTTAATACAATTTCAGTATTTATTTTATTATATTTTAAATATGTACTATTTTATTTTATTCAGAAATTATAATTTGACATTTTTCTACTTAATTTATAATTAAAATATAATTTAGAAAATAAATAAAAAAAAAAATTATTTCAAAATTTCGTAAAACTTTTAAAACAACAAGCGAATTTTACTGAGAGTTTGATTATTACGATTTTTATATTTATTCAAGTCTTTCTTAAGTTTTTAAAAAAATTAAGTATTAAGTTTTTAAAAAACTTAATTTATTAAGTTTTAAGTTTTTAAAAAGTATTAAGTTTTTAAAAAAATCATTTTTGAACTAACAAAGGCACTGTGCAAAACTGCAGTGCGAAGAGCGAATAAACTCAAAATTCAATAACTTTCAAACCAATGAAAATATTGAGATATAATTTTAGACACACATTAATAATACAATATTTTATTATGATTTCTAAAAATATGTTTAAAAATATAAAAAAAAAATTGGTGGAACAAGTTTTAAATTTTTTTATTAGATGTAACTACTCGTACATGATTTTACTTTAATGTAAGAATGGAATATTTATAAAAATAGAATAAAATATAATTCATATAAAAAAAAAATCTAAACGCGACGTGTGAGAGTTTATGTTTTTGATTGTCATAAGAAGAATGATACGGCTAATGAACTGCCCAACATACTCGTATGTTACACTAGACTAGTGTGATGCACTAACTACCAAGTGCCACACTACTACAGTGAGGAGTGTATTGTATATGTATATTTAACACATTTATTCATCTGATCCTAATTGCAAAAGTACTCTAGCTTCGTCATCTAGTTCCGTGATTTTTCGTGCTTTGCCATACTTTTACTAGAAATATATGGATCTGAACTGTACATGAGAGTGTGCAGTGTGCATTATAGCTTCATTCGTCGATGCTCGTGAACATTTTCTAGCATGGTGCAAACGAAAAGATTTATAATCTTTGTTTCTTGCTTCTTGGGCGACCTCTGAAAGCTGCCCTAATGTTGACAAGGCATGATCATTTATGACATTTTCTCCGTGAACCAGTACCTTACGAGTATGAAAAGAATCAGGCATGTTATACCATTTATACTGTTGTACATAATATTCGGCTGTCTCTTACATAATCTCCAATTTTTTTAGAATCTATAGGTTTTCCACTTGCCATGGTTTGTAAAATAATGTAAAATCTCTCGATTCATTCCTCCTTGTATTCCTGTTATATTCGCGCTGCATGAGTAGTTAACAAAGAATCGTCTCGCAGTATTTCCATCGTTAAAATGACCACTACCTTGACGAGGTCTATCAATGATAAGACCAAGCTCGTCTCTACATTTCTTTTGAATAGCTGTTTTTCTTTCTCTTTTTTCGTTTTTTTCTTCTTCACTTCGAGCAGACCATTTCAGGAATTCCAAGTTATATGAAATATATAAAATACACTCCATAAATCTAATCCAACAATGTAATGTTAACAGTCCGAATCTATATGTTTCTTGCCTGTCTGGCTTACTTCTTAGTAGTTCCATACTATTCCTTTCATTTGGCTTTGCTAGGCATAGTGCGCATGCTGAAGAAGAAGGGGTATCTGTTAACATCTGGGTCGGGTCGGGTCGGGTCACCTTTCCATCAATCGTGGTCAAAAACATTTCATGTTTTACAGAAACAGTTTGATGTTCTGAAATGACGATTTGAGTAGGGCGGAGCCTGGAAATTTCGTGTTCTATGTCTAAAACGGATTGTCTTGTTTTGGCAGAAGTTTATTTAGTGAATTCTATAAAAAAATGGTCGACAGTATCTGTTGGATGATGGCGTTTGATTTTTCCCAAATTATTAGATTGGCGTCTGATATCAGCTCACTTTCTCCAGATAGAATTTGCTTATACTCAGCTTGGCCCGATGAATCATCACATCCCCATTTCACGTACAATATCATTTCTAAAAATTCTGATACTACTACATCAATAGAATCAATTTTGATAATTCTTTTTACGGTATGGTTTAAAAGATCTTGAAGTGCAACACTAGGTTGTATATCTGTAACAGTTATTCCATCAGAACATCATTCTGTTTTAGCTTCTGCTAATGTTTTGTATGATGGGAGAACCTTACATATTTTTCCACCAAGAACATTTTTCAATAGCTGGTAATTGTTTCTAGATATATTTATATCAATAAAAATAGCTAGGGCTTCTTCTTTGGATAAAAATGGTGCATCTTGTATATCATCTTTAAGTCGAGTTAATAAACTTTTCGTTGATTCAGGTGACAAATGTTTTACTTTTTCAATAATATTAGCTTGTGTTGTTTCACCAATAGATATCAGCCCTTGCATATATGAAAATCTTATTTGATCGACTCCAGAATGTCGAATCAATTGTGTGACTTTTATTTTCTTTGTTGTTTCGGAAGATTCCGCATAATCTTTAAAAGGTCCACCTCTTTTGATTCCAGATTCTGTTGACATGTCTGATGTAGATATTTCTGTATTTTCGAAGTCGACTTTAAACTCCATATTTAACCATTCTTGATTATTGTTGATGAAACGATGTTTTTTTCTTGATGCAGCAGCCCATTTTTGTTATATTGAACTGAGGCAAAAGTGTTTTTTGTAAGTTTGCTTTAACGCAGCTGTTTTGTGTCTCAGTCAAGTTAAAATGATCGTTTAGGAATTTTTCAGCAGCTGAGATGTGTTTTACATGTTCAATAAAAGCCATACAAAGGTAAAAAAAACATTGATCTTTACAACATCCATAATATTTCAGGTTAAATGAATTATTAGATGCGGAAAAAATCTTTACCATAGCATTTTTAAGTGGTGAATTAGTGATAAATATTTGAATTTCAGTTATTTAAATATGATTAAAACCACTAAAGTGCGTTTTAGTAATGAGTGCCAAATGTTTTGAACTTGTTATTGTGGTATAGTGGTAAATTAAAGCATTTTGTTTAATGCGAGTTTTACAGTGTTTGTTATGATTATATTATAATACACAAAATAAAAATATGACTTGCAACATTCAATAATGAGTATTTTGTTTTATTTTCGGTATGTTACAAACGACTAATGCTGTTTTATTATTGAATTTTTGAGAAGATTATATGAAAAATTAATGTTTATAAAATGTATTTTCAATGAACTTAAACTCATATTTTCATCATGTTGTTTATTATGATTTTAGTAAATTGTAAATATATATATATATAATATATATTCATCAATTTTTATATCAAATTTCATATTGATACTCTCTCTTATTGGTTTCGGAGTTATTGAATTTTGAGATGATTTAAAGCGTTTCGCCCCAATGTGCGACGTCCTTCCGCATATAACATAAGTCCAGTGCGTTACCGCGCGGCCATTAACCTCATAATATAATTTTGATGATGACTTTTTGTTATCTTAGTGGATATCGAATATTTTGATGATTACTTTTAAGTCAGAATGGCCGATTGTTTCTAAAATGACTTTATTTAAAATGCTTTAATCTCTTGCAGAATGAATAATTTGAAGATGTGACATTCCGTTATGCTACATCTAACACCGCGACACTGCACACGGACGACAGTGCCTGAAGATAACTGCCTGCCCATAATTCAGTGATCTAATTAAAGTCCTTCTGAAGATACGTGCACAAGGAGAACCATCAGCATATTAAGTCTGCTTCATTTAAGACCATCGACACCCTGACTGGTGAAGTCTTGGCTGCAGACTGTGTGAGCACCTGTCTCATCACCAGCACCCCCCTTCGGATGGTCAGCGCCGTCATCCAGACAAGTTACGAGTAGCTCTCTGTCAAGTGCCAAGTGTTTGACCAATATTTCGAGAAGTATTCGTATTAATACAATAAGTGCAAATCAAAAGAACAGAGACACCTAAAGAACTATACTGGCAATTACATTTTTAGTGTTACAAGTACCAATTTAAACAATACCGTTTTAATTATCAAGTGAATCTCTCAATATTGATTTAAAATAACATGATTTGCTTTTAACTAGATGGTGTAAAATCAATTCAAGGACGCATCAGACAAATTGAAACATCGAAAAGCGACATCTATTGTGTACTCTGCAAATTTGTCGTGAAATTATTTACACAAGGGTCGTTTTATACAAAAATCCTGGCAAGTTTATTTCCACGTTGAAATCTTCTCCAACCAACCAGGACGGAGCCTAAGTGAAGTCTACACTCGAACCATTTTTGAAAAATCTGGTTATCAACGGGAATCGAAGCCGCAACCTCCGAGTTAGTAGATAAAAATATAACTAACCCGCAGGTCAGTGGATGTATGAAGAAAACGAGCAGTAACAAGTGTTTGCTGTTGAATAACCCTGGTCACATTTGAAAACTTTTAATATTTTATATTAATATTATTAAATAAAAGGACTATTTATAAAGCGCCGTTTAGGGAGCAAACTCTCCTCAAGGGTGCTCTAGCTCGGGACTCGAAATCACTAATATCGAGAAATATATTGCAAATTAAATATATATATATATATATATATATATATATATATATATATATATATATATATATATATATATATATATATATATATATATATATATATATATATATATATATATATATATATATATATATATATATATATATATATATATATATATATATATATATATATATATATATATATATATATATATATATATAAGTTAAGTGTAAGTGTATGAAGGTAGTGGCTGCGGCCATTAGATCAGGTATTTTCCCGCATCTGCATATGTTCATAAAATAATTTTGATAACATAATTAAAAAGGAACCTTTGTAGATTTTCCGATACGTAATAGCAACACATTCGGATTTAGGTGTAGTGTAGTGTACCATCATACATTTTTATCAACCCTCTCAAAAAGGGGTGTCTTTATGTGCTTTCTAAAGCTGCAACAACACTGCTACGCGCGAGAATTGTTACCAAACGAACTGTCTTACCAGACTGCTACTATTTTTCAGGATACCATCGTGAATCGAACACATATCCGCCTGGTGCAAGTTAACTGTCTTAGCAAGTGAATGAACGCCCATTACCCTTGACGTGTGCAATAGAAGGCACAATACAAAGTTGGAGATCAGGATATTTGAGTTTGGTGCCATTGTTGATGACAATTTGTGATAGGCGTATCCTGTTGCCTATAGAATAAGAAGCTTCATTACTTGCAGCCTGTCTGCGTCTTCTTTCTCCATTGGGTCCCTGATGACTGGCAACAGTTAAACTCCATTTGACTCTATCTACTGCTGTTTGCTCCAAGTTGTGCTGGGCACTAATATTTTTAAGCGCTTCATGCAGTACGTCCTTACATCTCTCGCGCTATCTATCGTGCTTCCTCCTGTCTTCCGACCAAAGAGTCTTGGCATCGGTTATACTCGTACAGTTATATGGCTGGCAGTTGCCAGTGCATGCAGGAGGGATACAAATAGACTATCGACGGTTTATCCATAGACACAAACAAATCGGTCGTTTTTTAAAATACTCGAATAATCACATATCACACGATGACAGAAATGATCTATAGATTATATAATCAAACTGATCTATTAGAAGGGTCCCGATCAGGAGAAGTTTTTGGAATTCATTTGATAAATACGAAAAAAGCGTTAATTGTAAGCTTTCGTTCTGAAAATGATCTGATAGGTCTGGAATATAGTCCTCGATCAGGCGTTTGGAGTTTTCGTTGGAAGAAAAATATTTTTGAGGAGTACTCACATACTTCCCCTCTGCAATACCCTCTCTGGGTCAATAGACTCGGTGGTGATGCTGATACTGTGATTCTTCGAAACGAGAATGGCATACAGTTCTATCAAGTGGAAACGGAAGATCCTGGACTGCGTCTCTTGGCTGAAGACACCCTGTTCCATAATTCTTATGGCTGGGACAAATCGCACAGTGTTATATTAGCTGGACATTTTTATCCAAACAGAACGCTTTTTGGGCTTATGAGTAGAAATAGCGCTGGAGAAGTAAAGTTTTATGTAGTCACCCAAGATTTAGAGAGAAACCATCAGAATCTTTTATTGGAGCTTGAAAATGAATTGAACCTGTCAACAGTGTGGAAGTCTCCTCAAACCACTTTCTACACTTCCAAGAGACAATCTCCAGAACATATAATAGTAAGGTCAGAAGCTGGATTAGAGGCGTACCAATTTGACGAGGACTATAATTTGAGAACCATTTACAATAGCGCACAACTTGCAGGGTCGCGGACCACATCTATACGTAACCATTTGTTCTTTGGTAATCTCCTTAATCAAGATTTCGAAAACGTTCTCCAACTGAATGACAGCGGATTGTTTGTCTTCCAGTACAACAACACCATCGAAGATCTGTCCCTCTTGCATCGAAGCGCAGAATTCTCCAGACTCTCCGGTTGGCTTCCCATATACACTCAGTCACTGCGACTTGTAGATCTGAATGCCGACGAAAGAGACGATTTACTTTTCACTGGGCCGAACGGTCTGACGGCCCTCACCTTTGATTCGAGTTCTTTCGTTTGGAAACCGTTGATCAAGTTCGATCATTTACCCGGAACTGAATTATACTCCGATGTAATCGGCACGATCCCATCTCACCCACCGATTTTCAAATATCCTTTAATAATAACACAAAATATTTTAGGACAAGTTAAATGTGGCCGTATTATTGATGAACCGATTACTAATTCTGGTTTTAGGACCAAAATCCGCCATTCTGGAGCAAGTGAGCGTGATGATGATATGATATCAAGTTCTTATAAACCGTTGTATACTCACGCTGTATTACCAACTATCAGCAACCGGTTGTCGTCGTCTGTGAAGCCAACGCTCAGGTGGGTAGAGCGGTGGGAAGACTCTTTATTGAAAAATCCAGTCGATTCGTTATCAGGAGAATTGCGCTTTAGAATACCCCTTATCCACATCCCCTTAGCTATAGGGTCAGAGTTAAAATTCGACCTTTTCTACGACAAGCCAGCAAGCGCTTAAAGCGAAGGATCTGGTCGGTATCGGTTGGCTGTTACCTTTAACGCTAGACTGTATCGTCTTGCTAAACAGAGACAGCATCTTTCCCGAAGAGACCCGTTATTCATTAACAAGGCGAGGAAAGTCGCATGAATTAAAACCAACAACTTCAGACGATAGTAAAATGATATACCGAATCGAAGATTCTGGAGTAGAAATTATCCACGAGCTGAAAAGCGATAAATGGATTGTTGACACTGTCAAGGAACGAGATGTTTATGGACAACGGAACGACGCTGTCTTGTGGAGCCTGGGATGGGAACATTGGAGAGGGTATGGGAGGGATAATGAGACACTACGGCCTCTTCCCCAAGCTTGGTTTCTGGGAGAGAGACACATCAAACAGACTAATAACATCGTACATTACCAATATCAAAATGATTTGACCGCAATATCCAGTGGAAATAATTATACAACTTCCATTCGACTGAAGAAAGTTCACGACGATGAAGAACTATCTGTCGTATTTAACTATGCAACCAAAGAAGTAGGAGAATATGATAAACCTCGCCCGATCGACACAGAAGGAAATATCAACTTTCTAGACACACAGTTAGTGCAGAATAGTTATTTAAAGAGTTACACCGTCACAACTGCAGATTATACGCAAACACTTCAATTTTCTTACGTCTTAGATAATAATCAAAGAAAGCTAAAGAATATTCATCAGTGTCACGCCGGATCCAACTGTCAAACGCTATTCGATTTTGATTACGAAACTAATCTCAACTCTCCTTATCTAGTCAAATGTTCTTTGCCGGGAGGCGCAACAGTCCGTTTTTACTATGAAATCAGAGCTCCGATGAATGCGGATAGTGAACTCAAGAGAAAATTATTTTCTCTCCACGAAATACCAATTCTGGTCACGGGAACAAATTACACAGTAATGGGTTACAAAGATTTAACGACAACGTTCATCAACTTGCGAATATATAACCTTAGAATGTCTCAAGTTGTCGCTACATTGTCCTGTGAGAATAAGCACACTGTTGCATCATTCTCCATCCATACAGCCAGGGACTTCTTCGCAGTGAATGTGCGAAATGAACGAACTCTCGATGTTTTTTTGTTCCACCGTATCCAAGACGATTGGTCTGAAAGTCCGATGATTTATGTCCTTGAAAAAAGAAGTCTCGTCGGTATGGGCGAGGATTTTCTGGTAATAATTGAACCTGAAAAAGAGGAATTCATCTTGTTGGAATGGCAGGCGGAGAAACACGATTGGAGAAAGATCTCACTCAAAGCCTCAAATGTTTCACGTCTCGCAGTCAGCAGACACTTCATTGTTGGATTTGGTAATCGAGAGTTGTGGCTTTATCATAGAGATGAGCAAAACAGGTGGCGAAAGGAGATTTTAGACAAAAATCTTTCGAATGTTTTCGCAACTGAAACTTTGGAACGTTTCGATTTATCGCCGCAGGGGAGGGACAGCCTCGTCAATATGTTCACTAGTCTCGATCTACAAGTTTACAACAACGTTATTTTGTTAAATGATTTGCGAGAGAAAGAAGGTGACCTTTCTTATCATATTTTATTATATTTACTTGATACCGAATACAAAGTTGTCAAGAGAACCCGAGAACTGGTCACCATGGACAATTTATATAATCTCAAAAAGGAGTACACTATAGGTAATGAAAGAGGTCATAAGTTCGATGTTAAATACAGAAAAGTGGGAAACGTTTTCAAAATGGTGATAGACAGTGTAACAGGAAAGGGAATTAAAAGTATAAAAGATAAAAAACGACTGATTGCACGCGCTGAACTTGGTGAATATTGGAAAATGTTTTCAAAACAAAATATTTTGTTCAATCTCTCAACTTATAAGTGTGAACTTGGTGGAGATATTGTCTGTGGTAATTATAGAGTACTGAGGATGCTGGGTACCAGTTGGCAATGGGAAAATTCGCCGCGGTCCATACCTTTGGGTAACCATTTCTTATTGGAATTTAAAAACGAAACGTCTTCAAACCTATACAGGACAAACAGTTCTGGTGCAAAGGTTGGCCATGTTTTAAAATACTCACCTAGAAAACCCCTCATTATCCGATACCCTCATTATCTGGCTTATCAAACATTGCCTAATAATACATTTAAAGTCGTGACGTTTGTAGATGAACAATCCTTGGGTCCTGAACGTCACTTGGAAAACGAACAATTTTTACACCAGGATGGGCACACTTTATTGACCATATCTAAAACAAAGTCGGAATATGATTGTTTTGCTTATTCCTTGTTATTCCTCGTACCTGCAAAGTTTGAGGTGCAAGTTGTGAAAATAGAGTACAGCTATGGAGATATCAGACGACAGACTGGTTACGAGAGGAAATCTATTTCACACAAAGAAACGCGGAATCTTTATGAAAGAGTTCTCGTCATACCCGCGTCAAACAGAAGCGTGAGTGATGTTACTTGAAAATAAGATAAACCTGTCACAGTGAGATGTTACTTGAAAATAAGATAAACCTGTCACAGTGAGATGTTACTTGAAAATAAGATAAACCTGTCACAGTGGGATGTTACTAGAAAAGAAGATAAACCTGTCACAGTGAGATGTAACTTGAAAAGAAGATAAAAAGCAAAGCGTCGATTACGCTTGATTCGTATTTATCAACAAAAAAACTCACTTATTCTCATATTTTTTATTAACATTACTTTGTATTAAATTATACTACAATATTATTATCTTACACTTTCGTTATATACAGTACAATCTGATGGATTTATTGCCATGTGGCAATCTCTTCCAACCAATCAGAAATATGTTAAAGGGGCCTTAAGGGAAAACGAGACTGGAATGATTTTTGAAAAATATGAGTTCCAGCGGGATTTGTACCCGCTACCTCCAACACTACGGTGTATCCTAGCCCAACACTACCGTGTATCCCCCCCCAACACTACCGTGTATCCTCCCCCAACACTACCATGTATCCTCCCCCAACACTTCCGTATATCCTCCCCCAACAATATAATCATATGTTGCTATTCGATATTTGTGTGCCACCAATTTACTTCTGTAGTTCCTTCACACATGACTCTATATAACTATTGAACAACCATGGTGACATAACGCATCCTTGCTTAGCCCCTTTCAAAATATTAAACCATTCGGTCAATTCATTCTAATACATGCACAACTTTTGTCATGCATTTTGCACAAGCATACGCATAAAGAAATTGTGATCCAGGCATCCTCTTCCACCTAAATAGAATCCTGAGTGTCCCACACTTTCTTCTCACTCTTTCTATCAGAACTTGCCGAACAGTTTACTCGTTCCACTCGGTTACTGATGGCTCTGTAACTTGAATACTCCATTCTTGCACCCTTACCTTCATATAATATAACGGAACAATCAATGCACTTCTCCAGTCTTTCCATGTGAAGTCAGATTCACAACATTTGTTGGAAAATTGTCTCAGCCACTCGATCTTCGGTTCACCCTCATACACAATTAGTTATACGCGCATTGGTCGGTTGAAAGAAATTTCTGTACAATAATAACACCGCCAGATGTACAGCATTTAACAATGTACACAAAATAATAATCCAAGGAAACATTGTCTCGCTTACCGAGTTATGGAACAACAAACAAAGAGGCTGATAGTACCATATAGTGTGAATGCGAGTAGAACCGGTCTAGGTGTATAGTATAGTTTGAATGCTGTGTCATACGAGTAGAACCGGTCTATGTGTATAGTGTGAATGCTGTGCCATACGAGTAGAACCGGTCTAGGTGTATAGTATAGTGTGAATGCTGTGCCATACGAGTAGAACCGATTTAGGTGTATAGTGTGAATGATGTGCCATACGAGTAGAACCGGTGTGTGTGTATAGTATAGTGTGAATGCTGTGCCATTCGAGTAGAACCGGTCCAGATGTACGAGGCATATCCAGAAAATAAGTGTACTGAATTTTTGTAGGTTACAATTTTTTTTATTTAAACAAAAAAATTACGTGGTTACCGTAGTACATATGTAAGCTATTTTTCGACATAGTCGCCATTCCTCTCAACGTAGGTGGTGAAGCGGGGTATCAACTTTTTGATGCCTTCCTCGAAGTAGTTTCCCGCCAACCCCTCCGTCCACTTCTCCACCTTCTCCTTTACCTCCTCGTCGGTTGAAAACCTTTTTCCACCCATGTGCAGCTTCAGGGAGGTAAAGAGATAGTAATCTGAAGGTGCTAGGTCAGGGGAATGCGCGGGATGGTTCAGGACATCCCATTTAAACGAGGCGAGCAGTTCCGTCTGACATTGTCGTGCAACAGGCAGACTCCCTTTGTCAGCATGCCTCTCCTCTTGTTCTGAATCGCCCTCCGCAATTTTTTTAGGGTCTCACAGTATCTTGCAGAGTTGATGGTCTCCCCTTGAGGCATATATTCAATTAAAATTATGCCTTGACAGTCCCAAAACACGGATGCCATGATTTTCTTGGCTGAAACTGTGGTTTTGAACTTTTTGGCGGAGGATGAAGAGGTGTGACGCCACTGTTGAGACTGCCTTTTGGTTTCAGGCGTGTAGTGTGCAATGCAAGTTTCATCTCCAGTAACGATGGAGCGGAGAAATTCATCTCCATGGAGTTTGCAGCGCCTCAAAAACTCTTGCCCGGCCTCCACTCGATTCAACTTGGCGGGAGATGGGGTTGACATTTTTCACGAAACGTGTTGTCGCGCCGACACTTCTCAACGTACTGACCTCGAACCGGTCTCGTTGTGGAGGGGAAGGGTCAAGTTACACGGAAGTGTAGCCAACATGTCAAAAATAAAATCCATCCGGTCGTGAGAAACTCAGTACACTTACTTTCTGGATACGCCTCGTATAACCAACCATCTGGATGAGTTCCTACACACAAATCCAGAAGTGCTGTTTTAGTGGCGTATTATTTCTTGTGCATTTCCATTGCTTCCTCTCATGACCACATGACAGGCGAACAAGATTAAGATATTAACAGCATCAATGCTGCCAACATTCATGGCTATAATGATGCGAACCGTATTAAGATATTAACAGCATCCATGCTGCCAACATTCATGGCTATAATGATGCGAACAAGATTAAGATATTAACAGCATCCATGCTGCCAACATTCATGGCTATAATGATGCAAATAGTAATACATACCGGACAGACTTAGTATGTTGTATTTTAAAACTAAACGTTACAATTAAGAAAACTAATGAAGATTTTGGGATGTTTCAAAATATTGTATATGTAACATACTGTTTATATAATAATTAAATGAACTTGTACCTAATAAACGGTACTTTCATTTTTGTTTCGCCTTTTCAAAAAAAATACTAGGTTCAAAATTATGTCATGTAACAAGACGTGTTTATCCAGGGTCGCCGCAAAAGGTACAATCAGGGTCATCGCAAAAGGTACAATCAAGGTTGCCGTAAAAACGTACAATCAGGGTCATCGCAAAAGGTACAACCAAGGTTGCCGCAAAAGGTACAATACAATCAGGGTCATCGCAAAACGTACAACCAAGGTTGTCGCCTAAAGAACAACCAGGGTCGCCGAAAAGTGTACAACCAGGGTCACCGCCAAAAGTACGTATGCAAAAACCTTAAATGCCACTCCCATCCCTAGTTAATTATTTCTTTTGGTATAATGATACTTGTGACTTCAGTGATATCTATTCTTTAAGAAAAGAGAAAAAGAAAATATGCGTGTGTTTCAATTGTCTCACTTCGGTGTGCCATCGGATCCAGTACAGCGGTGTGGCCGGTGACTTTGCTGGTGTACAGTGGCTCACTTACTAAATTCAACGACACAGCTTTGCTTTCCAGCTGAATTGACGTCGGAACGACGAAGTGATCCTCAACTACGAACGCCAACAAAGATAAAGAAGAAGACGGTAAGAGGTATGTCTCCTAGCCAAGGAGTTACGAGTTCCATTCCCATTGGAATCCAGGTTTAAAAGAAATTATTCAAGTCTGGTTTTCACTCAAGGCCTCATTAACCTCTCTGGTTAGTTGGAAGAGATTGCCACATGGCAATAAGCCCGCCAGGTAATACTATGTGCAACGAAAATGCTACGCAATAATACAATGCAATACATCCTAATACCTGTTAAAACCCTACAGGTCAAATACAGGTCGAATCTCGTTATAACGAATATCATCGGCTCCTCATTCAGTGTTGTCAAAGGACAGTTTTTCTGCATTCAAAGCTTTCTGGTCATGTACTGGCAGCTTGCTGGATTGTTTCAACTCCAGACCATAAAGTTTATTTCCCGCGTCCCGAAGAAGTCCCTTTGGACAGTTCCATATTGCCTTTGGGCAATGTAATATCATATAATATTATGTTAAAAACAGTGTTTAACAGTATCTAGTAATAATATTATAATATGGGATTCTACTGTCTTTAAATATTTATAATATGGAGTTCTATAGTATTTAAATATTATATTATAATATTTTTTATCGATGATGCCAAATTCTTACATATCAGTAGTAACGTAAATAAATTGGACAGATTAGAAGCCCTAGAAATTTCTAAGTCAGTGCAACGAAGTGAACATCTGGCAAACACATATATCCCAAGAATCTATCCGCTGCTCGCCGAGGTTGTCCCATGCACCCCTCAACCCTCAGCCCCCAACCCGAATGTTTACCGTTAGAAGCGTGTATCTCGGTACCAGTTCGAACATAATTCAGTCTTGTTTGTGCTTCCCTGGTGATGAGGCGAAAGCCTTGAAACCGGTAGGGTTATACCGTTAAAAAAAGTGGAATAAACAGTGTTTGATAAAATAAATTTCAATGTCTTTAAACTTTTATCATATAATATGGAGTTCTATAGTATTTAAATATTTATAATATGGAGTTCTATAGTATTTAAATATTTATAACATGGAGTTCTATAGTCTTTAAATATTTATAATTTGGGGTTATATAGTATTTAAATATTTATAATATGGAGTTCTATAGTTTTTAAATATTTATAATATAAAGTTCTAGCATATAGTATTTAAATATTTATAATATGTAGTTCTATAGTCTAAATATTTATAATATGGAGTTCTATAATATTTAAATGTTTATAATATGGAGTTCTAGTCTTTAAATATTTATAATATAAAGTTCTATATTATTTAAATATTTGTACGACTAATATGGAGTTCTATAGTTTTTAAATGTTTATAATATAAAGTTCTAGCATATAGTATTTAAATATTTATAATATGGAGTTCAATAGTATTTAAATATTTATAATATGGAGTTCTATAATCTTTAAATATTTATAATATAAAGTTCTATAGTATTTAAATATTTATAATATGAAGTTCTATTGCCTTTAAATATTTATAATACGGAGTTCTATAGTATTTAAATATTTATAATATGGAGTTCAATAGTATTTAAATATTTATAATATGGAGTTCTATAGTCTAAATATTTATAATATGGAGTTCAATAGTATTTAAATATTTATAATATGGAGTTCTATTGCCTTTAAATATTAATAATATGGAGTTCTATAGTCTTTAAATATTTATAATGTAAAGTTCTATAGTGTTTAAATATTTATAATATGGAGTTCTATAGTCTTTAAATATTTATAATGTAAAGTTCTATAGTATTTAAATATTTATATTATGGAGTTCTATAGTATTTAAATATTTATAATATAGAGTTCTATTGTCTTTAAATATTTATAATGTAAAGTTCTATAGTATTTAAATATTTATAATATGGAGTTCTATAGTATTTAAATATTTAAAATATGGAGTTCTATTGTCTTTAAATATTTATAATATGGAGTTCTATAGTATTTAAATATTTATAATATGGAGTTCTATAATCTTTAAATATTTATAATATAAAGTTCTATAGTATTTAAATATTTATAATATGGAGTTCTATTGCCTTTAAATATTAATAATATGGAGTTCTATAGTCTTTAAATATTTATAATGTAAAGTTCTATAGTATTTAAATATTTATAATATGGAGTTCTATAGTATTTAAATATTTATAATATAGAGTTCTATTGTCTTTAAATATTTATAATGTAAAGTTCTATAGTATTTAAATATTTATAATATGGAGTTCTATAGTATTTAAATATTTATAATATAGAGTTCTATTGTCTTTAAATATTTATAATATACCGTTCTATAGTATTTAAATAGCAAAACAATAAATTAAAAAATGAAATAATCGATTAATAAATGTTTCTTGATCACCTTTTGATATCACATCATCTCAAGAATTTGACAACTAACGTCGACTTGAAGAAAATGGAATTCCGTTTGTATTGAATAATTAATCTAGAATAACAACTTTTTATATATAAAAATATATTTAAATAAATCTAATCTTGAATAATACAGATAGTCAGATCATCACTATAGATCTGTTAGTAATCCCGGGTTAGAGCACCCTTGAGGAGAGTTTGTTCTCTAAATGGTGCTATTGTATATAGGAGTAGGTTGTCTTTTTATTGTTATTATGAACGTTTGATTTTGACCAAAATCAATGTTGATCAACTAACCGACCATTTTTCCTTCCTGAAAAGTTTTTTTTTCTTTCATTTACATTATGGGGAAAAGGGATACGCGACCCCATTTTTTCCTTTTTTTAATACAAATGGGCGTTATTTTTTTTTAAGTTATAATAAATGCCTATTTTAGTTTTATAGATAATATTACGACCCTTTTACTATAGGTAGATCCCGAAAGAGTTTAGAGATAAAAAAGTTATTTCATTGTGGGGGCGCGTTCTTGAATGGGTGCCTTAGGTATTAAAATACCTCGTTCCGTCTCTGCACATTGTGGGGGCGCGTTCTTGAAAGGGTGCCTTAGGTATTAAAATACCTCGTTCCGTCTCTGCACATTGTGGGGGCGCGTTCTTGAAAGGGTGCCTTAGGTATTAAAATACCTCGTTCCGTCTCTGCACATTGTAGGGGCGCGTTCTTGAATGGGTGCCTTAGGTATTAAAATACCTCGTTCCGTCTCTGCACATTGTGGGGGCGCGTTCTTGAAAGGGTGCCTTAGGTATTAAAATACCTCGTTTCGTCTCTGCACATTGTAGGGGCGCGTTCTTGAATGGGTGCCTTAGGTATTAAAATACCTCGTTCCGTCTCTGCACATTGTGGGGGCGCGTTCTTGAATGGGCGCCTTGGGTATTAAAATACCTCGTTCCGTCTCTGCACATTGGTTCGATAATAAATAATTAATAGTGCTTTGTGTTAAGTAGACAATATCCATTCGCAGATTCCTGTGGATTGGGCCGCTGCCAGATTTTCTCATTCAACTTTCCTAGAACTGTTTTTGTAAACATTCCCTGTTTATTTTTAAAACTGAAAACACCGTATTTTGATATTTTAAACAAAAAATAAAATCAATTATCATAAACATTGAATATAGATCACAGCTATGTTTACTCTATTGTCTATTGAAAGCGGCTGTGGATTTATTCCAGTATAAAATGGATAATGGACGATGTGCTCATTACATAGAATATAGATCAGAGATATGTATTCACTATTGCCTATTGAAAGCGGCTGTGGATTTATTCCAGTATAAAATGGATAATGGACGATGTGCTCATTACATAGAATATAGATCAGAGCTATGTATACTCTATTGTCTAATGACAGCGGCTGTAGATTTATTCCAGTGTCAAATGGATGATGGACGATGTGCTCATTACATAGAATATAGATCAGAGCTATGTATACTCTATTGTCTAATGACAGCGGCTGTAGATTTATTCCAGTGTCAAATGGATAATGGACGATGTGCTCATTACATAGAATATAGATCTGAGTTATGTATACTCTATTGTCTAGTGACAGCGGCTGTAGATTTATTCTAGTGTCAAATGGATAATGGACGATGGGCTCATTACATTGAATATAGATCAGAGCTATGTATTCACTATTGTCTATTGACATCGGCTATAGATTTATTCGTGTCAAATGGATAATAGAAGATGGACTCGAGGGTGATGAGTAAGATGAAGGAGAACACTCTGAGATGGTTTGGACATGTAGAACGAATGAATTAAAAAAGTCTAACAAAAAAAATATATAGTGCAAATGTGAGTGGAAGATATGTGAGAGGAAGTAAAATAAAAGGATGGTTGGACAAAGTGAATGATATTTTAAAGGAATGAAATGTGAAAAGTTAGTGAACTATTTAGGAGCTGTATGAAAGTGGAAGAGGCTAAGGATGCGTGTCGAGATAGGGAATCCTGGCGTGTTTTCTCTCTGCGTACTCCGACAGGGTAATGGTGTGATGCTCTACCTCCCAGGAATGATGTTCGGAATAAAACATGTCCAAGAAGATATATCAATAAAAAGATATCGGACGCAGACTAGTGATAAAAAGTAGCTTTAACCACACTGCATAATGGTGACGGTAGCTTTAAAAACACCACATAATGGTGATAGTAGCTTTAACAACACTGCACAATAGTGATGGTAGCTTTAACAAAACCGCTCAATGGTGATGTTAGCTTGAACAATACCGCACAATGGGGATGGTAGCTTTAACAACACCGCACAATGGTGATGGTAGCTTTAACAACACCGCTCGATGGTGATGGTAGCTTAAACAACACTGCACAATGGTGATGGTAAAACTGAGAAACACAAACAATGATGACGATGTTGAACTTGAATTTTCCAATGTTCATTTTGAGACTGACTCAGAGATTTTTCCTTAAGTTACATTAATCCCTCCATTTAAGCGAGTGAATAGTTCCAGGTAAACAGCGCACAACTCAGCGCAGGTTTTCATCCTGTTTATCTTACATGTCTGTACCATATTAGAGAGTTATTTTCATCCTATTTATCTAACATGTCCGTACCATCTAAGAGTGTTCTTTTCATAATATTTATCTTACATGTCCGTACCATCTCAGAGTGTTCTTTTAATCCTATTTATCTTATATGTCCGTACCATCTCAGAGTGTTATTTTAATCCTATTTATCTTACATGTCCGTACCATCTCAGAGTGTTCTTTTCATTTTATTTATCACACCATCCCTAAATAGCATTCGACTAAATATAATAACCTCAACAATTTTTCCCTAATGTTACTTTTTTTCTTTTTATTCAGAAACGTCGTGAACAAGAAAGGACATCGTCGCAATATTGGGAGGAGCCTTCCTGGACATTCCGCTTCCTGCAGACGGACACATCTACGGATTCACCTTTAAAGAAAACAATGCTGCAAGAGTCACGGTTGACACCTTCAGTACTCATACAACTACTTCTTTTTTTACTAATACTCGTATGTAACGTTGACGGTCATGCCCTCAGTGGCGAAATACATCCTTCGGGAGGTTTCCAATTAGGAGACACTTCCCTTCAAGGAGGGAAACAGAATGTTTCCAGCCACCGTGTACAACGCTCTATCGAGGAATGTAAAGAAAGGAAAGATCATGTATCTGCAATAAGCAGATCCTTAAATTCTATTTTACTAAATGAGGACGAAGATGCATTTTCAGCTAAAATAAAAGAAATGGATTGCGACAAACTAATTGATGTTACCGTGAATAAAGCAAAAGAATTGGAGCAGCGGAATAAAAATATAACTAGATATAGAAATATCTCAGAAACTTTTCAAGATTTTGTTTATTTTTTTGACAAAAGTCTTAGTGAACCAAATATTAATTATATTAATACGACAGACCTGAGAAACAAAGTTGAAGAGATTCGTGCCAAGATTAATAGATTGAAATCTCACTCTCTCAAATCGAGGAAAGAAATGTTGACAGAATTGGGTTGTTCTAGGTCCAAAGTAAGCAATGAGATAGGAGGGAGAAGTGGATCATTTGGATCACCGAAATATTGTACTATAAAGATTCATAAATTAAAAAAACTTTTAAACATACTTAAATCCTCCACTTACTCCTCGTCCTCTTCTCTTGGAGATATTGCCTGTCCTGAAATATTCATTGAAATCCGAAATGAAATAGAACTGGTGAAAAAGAATAATAAAAGTTCTTCATCAGAAGAAAGTGCGGTGGAACGTTTTAAGGAAGATAATAAACGGAAAGCTAAGAAATTAGAGGATTCGATAGGACTTGTAGAAGATCAAGAGATTTTAAGAAACACGAGTAACATACAAGAGCTTCTACATAATTATATCAGGATATATAGTGAACATCGTGACAATACGTTGCAATATGTCTGGACGAGCGTTCAGTGTGGTAACATAACGTACGCCAAGGGGATGTTCGACAAGTTGTCAGATGTCGTTTCTGCTGATTCAGAGACTGTTATCCGAGAAGCGTATGGAAGTGTTGAAGATGTAGAAAATATTTTATCATTTATTAATTCTTCAGTTTCTAACATTTCTCAACGAATTGAAGCTTATTCAACTTTGCACCACAAAATGTCACAAAACGGTGAATTGAAAAATTTACATATTCTTAGCCTAGCGTATGGTGTAGAAACAATTCGTAACACGACAATCAGTGATGTCCAAAATAAACTGGATGAACTAAAAAAAGATTTAGATATGAACCTAGACATGTTTATCAAATCATTTTCTAATGAATTAATATTATTTGATAACAATCCCAGTATTACGAATATGATAACATATTTGCGTAATTCATTTCAAAATGCAGACGCCTTTAATCATTATTTACCCGATATTATCCGAGCTGTGTACAATCGAAATGCGAGTAACATTGCTAGAGTTATTCATATTACAGAATACTTGCCGTGGGTTTCACAATGGGTTGAAAGCTTTAAAACAATTTTCAACGAAATAAAGAATAACGACCATATCGATACACCCGAGAGTATTTTATTTGCTTACAGAATTAAGGTTAATTTAGATGCAGAAATAAACAATGATTTAAATACATGTTTAAATCATATTAAAAATCAATTACCTTTGCCTATTAAAAGATTTATTTGGGAAAAATATATAGGTTTAGCTCCGTCGAGGATTACATGTCCAGGATTACATGAAACATTTATATACACTTTGTACGGCAGCCAGCCTGGTAACGCCTACATCTACCCGGACCACAATTACGAAGGAGAATATCAACAAAGATGGACAGTCGAGGGTCAAGACAACGGTCGTTACTTCCGATTCAAGAATCGAGAGAATGGTAAATGTTTGAATGGAGACGAAGGCGGGAAGCTCCGTAATTCCAAATGCAAAAATAAAGATGAACAATTCTGGACAATTACTCCTACTCGAAGTGGGACTGAATTCATTTTGCAAAATAAGAAAAATAACTTGTATTTAAGTCCCGGTTGTCTTGAATCATGTTGGTCCAGCGTTAGCGGAAGATGTGGACATGTTTACACTAAACGTCATTTTACAGGTATTGTACGCACTTGGACAGTTGTGTAATTTCTACACGAGTTAATCTAGATATCGTGGGTTTTTCAAATAATGATCAAATAAATCAGAATTTAATTTCAAAGTAACGGTAGAAACAAAAGTTCATTAATTCAAAGTTCAGGGGACTAAATTTCACAAAACAATATTTAAAAAACAATTTGAACTTGCGCGGCACTTTCCGACGACTGTGAACATCGCGGCCATCTTTTTCTTATTGTAATATTTTTTCGACATATTTGCAACATTGCAACATTGAGACATACCATACATAATAGTATATTTAATAGTAAAATATGTTTTAAAAACATATCATAGTACAGTATTTTTGTTTATGTTTACACGTGTAATATAAATATGACGGTGTCTCTGATTTTTATTTGATCGCACAGTTGACAATTGCATTATGAAGTTGATAATCAAAGTTTTTAATACTCATACATTATTTTTCACAGTTGTTAAATAATTAAAGGTAATTTTTTTTAAATATTTAAAAATACGTAATAATTTATATGAAAAGAGCACTCAAGTATGGGGCAACTTAAGAGCGGAGGTCAATAAATTCGCGGAATGTGGGGGAAAACCTACTTTTTCAATATATTCACCATAAGCTCTAATTCATTTTTAAGATCTTTCAATATGCTTTTTTATACCCTCAAAATAAGTCGAAATTACATTTTTAACTTCTTCACCGGCCGTAAATGTTTTTCCTTGAAGTTCGTTACATCATATTTGGAAACAAAAATAGTCAGACGGAGCCAGGTCTGGGCCGTAGGGAGGGGTATTTAATGTTTAAAAGCCACAATTGTGACGATCAGCCTATGCAGAATAGCTTTTGTGCACGGGTGCATTGTCATGCAAAAGCAGCACCCCTTTTGTCGATTTTCCTCTCTTTTTCTCCTTCACAGCTTCTTTTAACTGCATCACTAGACCAGAGTAGTACTCTTCAATTATTGTGATGCCCTTATCTACAAAGATCGCCCTCATCCATGATGGCGACATCGGCGACACTAAAAGAGAACAGCAGAGTCACCACACCTTGAAGCTGTGTCGCAGGCAGGTGAGAGACGCCCGTCCCTGCATCAGATCACCGGTCAAGCGACTGAGAGTTTTTGATCCTCTCGAAGAATCGCGATTCTCGCCACTCATAACAAAGAGGAACAGGAACGATTTAAATATATCATAATTATTAAAAAGTAATATTTATTTATGCGATTAAACAAATAAGCTTTTTAGGTCTTTTGATTGTAAATTAAATGAATTATTATATTTAACCATTGTTTTAATCAAAACCAATCCCTATATCACCTAAATTAATATCAATTCATTCTTAGCATCTTTCTATTCATGTATTTTTTCTAGAATCAGTTAATAACCTAATGCGAGGAATGCACAACCTTCATTTAACAGAACTTCTTTGATAATATTTTTTACTAGAGACATTAGATAAACAATTAAAAGCTTCCATACCTGAGAAATATGTAATTTGAAAGACATCGTGAGATTATGTAGAAACTGCGGTAGACAGTGACGGGTCCGTGTGGAAAGGATTTATCCGTCCACAAGAGTGGTGATGCATGGCTGTTGTGCCCCACTGGCTGATGTCCACAAAGATGAGGTCCAGAAACATGGAAGGAGTAGCTGGTAGTCAACATCTCAACAATAGAGGCGGTCCAGATTTAACGTGAGAGAATGAAAGAGAAGGCAATATTTAAATAAATTAAATTCATAACAATCACAAGATGTTTCATTTCCTTTTGTTACAAGAAAAACACAACTTCTTACTAATGTATTGTGTTGTATTACACTTTCGTTGTATACAGTACAACCTGCCGGGCTTATAGACTGGAATCCTTTTAATAAAATCTCGGTTCCAGCGGGATTTGAACCCGCAACCTCCGGCTTGGGAGACAGGCTTTTTAGCAACTAGTCCACGGAGGTTATCATAATGCACAGCTCGAAGGAAATTGTAATGATTCAAAATTGTTAAAAATAAATAAAAATATATGTAGAGTAATACCTCGTTTAACGATAGGGATACGTTACTCAAAATCGTTACGTTAACAGAGGTTAAAATAACTCGTGAAGTATAGGGATGGGTTCCGAAAATAAAAATAGTTACATTTTATAAATTGTTAACTTTGTTATTGACAAAATGCAGTTTAAAAGAAATAAAAATATAATAACGAGTACACATATTACAAGAAATAAAAATATAATAACGAGTACACATATTACAAGAAATAAAAATATAATAACGAGTACACATATTACAAAAAATATAATAACGAGTACACATATTACAAGAAATAAAAATATAATAACGAGTACACATATTACAAAAAATATAATAACGAGTACACATATTACAAGAAATAAAAATATAATAACGAGTACACATATTACAAGAAATAAAAAATATAATAACGAGTACACATATTACAAGAAATAAAATATATAATAACGAGTACACATATAACAAGAAATAAAATATATAATAATTCAGTACACATATTACAAGAAATAAAATATATAATAACGAGTACACATATTACAAGAAATAAAAAATATAATAACGAGTACACATATTACAAGAAATAAAAAATATAATAACGAGTACACATATTACAAGAAATTAAATAAATAATAACGAGTACACATATTACAAGAAATAAAAAAAACATCATTTTACTTATTCGATAAACACGAATCAAGTGTCAATTGCATTGCTCTCTTTTTCTGTTCAAGTGACACCTTACTGGGACAGGTTAAAGCATTTAATACGTTTCTTCTAACTGCACAGCTTCGCGCTAAATCAGAATCATTTCCCGACAAATTGTACAACGGAAAGACACTTGGCTGTGGGAATCGGATCCACTTCTTGATTTCACAACACCAAATCGACAAATCATGGCACTGCAAATGGTTTGTTGGCTGTACTATAGTTCTTGCTTCAGTTGAATCTTGTAAGCATGCAGAGGCAAATCTTTCGTGAGAATTCGCTGCATCGTGCTTCTCGAAATCTTCAATTACTGCCAACGATGCCGAATTAGTGTTCCTGGACTCTCGTCAACACTTTCAGTCACCGCGTTAATGTTTTCAATAGACCGGCCCGTAGGCTGACGCACTGATGTTTTCACATGTACGATCCACGAGATTTATCGAATTTCTCGACCAATCTTTGAACTGTAGACTGATTTGGTGCCTTTCGTCTTCCGAAAATTGCACGCAATTCGCGAACTGTTTCCGCAAAACATTCCCGTTATTTGTAATGTGTTTTCACAATAATAATGCATTGTTCGTTCATGTAGCGTTCCATGACTACTGATTACAATCTAACATACTCGTACATGACAGGTGGGAAATTTTCAGCACCGCCAAAATGATAAAATGACGCGCAATTAAAATCTTGCGCTCTTGTTAGGACACCATCATATAACACCAATGTTATTCATAAATAATCAATATATTACGACCAATGTAAAAGAAATGTGCGTATGGCCCTGTATTAACATGGATTTTAAACATAAAAAGTCCAAAAGTATTTTTTTTCATTTTGCACATAACAAGAAATATACAAAATTGGCGAAAAAACAGGTAATTTGCACACACAATTTTCACGAATC
The DNA here is from genome assembly GCA_949825065.1 of Odontocerum albicorne. NCBI lineage: Eukaryota > Metazoa > Arthropoda > Insecta > Trichoptera > Odontoceridae > Odontocerum > Odontocerum albicorne. The sequence goes on along the minus strand of OX463862.1, from coordinate 23,774,150 downwards.
TGGGTATGTTGCTTTTCATTTGTTTTGTCCCCAGTAAACTAGGCTTTTGCCTGTATCTCACTGAGGACATATATCATGAAAAAATAAATCGATATTTCTTTCCTATTTTGGATTATATAAAGCTCCGTTGCACATTCTCATCAATCTGACAAATGCCCGTTGCACATTCTCATCAGCCTGGCAAATGTCCGTTGCACGTTCTCATTAACCTGGCAAATGCCCGTTGCACATTCTCATCAACCTGACAAACGCCCGTTGCACATTCTCATCAACCTGACAAATGCCCGTTGCACATTCTCACCAACCTGACGAATGCCCGTTGTACATTCTCATCAACCTGACAAACGCCCGTTGCACATTCTCATCAACCTGACAAAAGCCCGTTGAACATTCTCATCAACCTGTCTCAAGATTATCATTTTAGTGTTATTTTACATATTTAAGTTATTAATGAATTTTAAAGTTTTTTTTATTTAATATTTTATAATTGTATAACTGTGAACTTGAATTTGTCGAAAACTTTGAAACGTAGATTATGACATCGTAACCAAGCACACGACCGAATAAAAACGAGTGACATCATCATATTTATGAGTATATTACCCGTGAAGAAATAAAAAATGATAAATTTACTTACCGAAGAATGGTAAAACTTGCTTACAACACCAAAACTTTATTACACAATTAAAATCTATTTATTTGCCCTGGTTTTTACACAAATACGAGTAAACAGTAATCTCTTTACAAAAAAGGAAAAAATAAGTAAAATAAAAAACTTATTTTGTATTTTGTGTTCACCACAGGTTTAATTTAGGTTCACAACTAGTTTCGAAGACCACCGTCTTCTTCGTCAGGTGAATATAAACTAAGTTGCCAAAATATATATTCTGTACAAGTGTAAATAACCTAAATATAAAAGAGGTGAGGTAGGGGGAGTGAAGTGCGGAGAGATGTAGTACAATGGTGAATGGGGCGGGGAAAAATATGTGAAAGTGAATGTGAATCTTTAAGACAGGGGGGGATTTTAAATAGGGAACATATTAAGCAGAGGGCTATTATGAAATTTGGTTGGGTTATTGATGATATTTAGACCTAATTTTATAGATTTTTCAATCTCGAGATTTTCCAAATAGTCAAGATTCAACCCCCCTCGGTTTATATGTAGAATCCTCAAACCACGATTAATATCAAACGAATGGTTGTTTTCGATTAGGTGGATAGCGAACTCTGAAAAATTATTGTTGTTCAGGCATCTTAAATGTTCCTTAACTCGTTTTTCAAAATTTCTTTTCGTCTTGCCAATATAAAAATATGAACAATCATTACATTGTAATTTGTAAACTCAGGACTGAGTAAGTTTACTTTCCGTGTCTCTATTCCCTTTACTTGTGAGGTTTATCCCTTTACTTGTGAAGTTTCTATTTCTGCTCATTCACTGGAACCGTTTCAAAGTCAAGGACTGAATTATCCCCGTTCCATAATATTAAGCTTATTTTACCAATTTGACATATATGTACTTATGCTATATTTTATAATTAGCACATATGCTGCCATCTCTGTAAGAAGATTTTAACTGCTTTTGTCCCTTGTTAAGACGATTTCTGATCGAGATAACGTAACTTTTCTAAAGCGATGTATTTATATAACAGCCATCATTTATCGCTAGGGTTGGCATTTCTAAAGTGATGTATTTATATAACAGCCATCATTTATCGCTAGGGTTGGCATTTCTAAAGTGATGTATTTATATAACAGCCATCATTTATCGCTAGGGTTGGCATTTCTAAAGTGATGTATTTATATAACAGCCATCATTTATCACTAAGGTTGGCATTTCTAAAGTGATGTATTTATATAACAGCCATCATTTATCGCTAGGGTTGGCATTTCTAAAGTGATGTATTTATATAACAGCCATCATTTATCGCTAGGGTTGGTATTTCTAAAGTGATGTATTTCTATAACAGCCATCATTTATCGCTAGGGTTGGCATTTCTAAAGTGATGTATTTATATAACAGCCATCATTTATCGCTAGGGTTGGCATTTCTAAAGTGATGTATTTATATAACAGCCATCATTTATCGCTAGGGTTGGCATTTCTAAAGTGATGTATTTATATAACAGCCATCATTTATCGCTAGGGTTGGCATTTCTAAAGTGATGTATTTATATAACAGCCATTATTTATCACTAAGGTTGGCATTTCTAAAGTGATGTATTTATATAACAGCCATCATTTATCGCTAGGGTTGGCATTTCTAAAGTGATGTATTTATATAACAGCCATCATTTATCGCTAGGGTTGGCATTTCTAAAGTGATGTATTTATATAACAGCCATCATTTATCGCTAGGGTTGGCATTTCTAAAGTGATGTATTTATATAACAGCCATCATTTATCGCTAGGGTTGGCATTTCTAAAGTGATGTATTTATATAACAGCCATCATTTATCGCTAGGGTTGGCATTTCTAAAGTGATGTATTTATATAACAGCCATCATTTATCGCTAGGGTTGGCATTTCTAAAGTGATGTATTTATATAACAGCCATCATTTATCACTAAGGTTGGCATTTCTAAAGTGATGTATTTATATAACAGCCATCATTTATCGCTAGGGTTGGCATTTCTAAAGTGATGTATTTATATAACAGCCATCATTTATCGCTAGGGTTGGCATTTCTAAAGTGATGTATTTATATAACAGCCATCATTTATCGCTAGGGTTGGCATTTCTAAAGTGATGTATTTATATAACAGCCATCATTTATCGCTAGGGTTGGCATTTCTAAAGTGATGTATTTATATAACAGCCATCATTTATCGCTAGGGTTGGCATTTCTAAAGTGATGTATTTATATAACAGCCATCATTTATCGCTAGGGTTGGCATTTCTAAAGTGATGTATTTATATAACAGCCATCATTTATCGCTAGGGTTGGCATTTCTAAAGTGATGTATTTATATAACAGCCATCATTTATCGCTAGGGTTGGCATTTCTAAAGTGATGTATTTATATAACAGCCATCATTTATCGCTAGGGTTGGCATTTCTAAAGTGATGTATTTATATAACAGCCATCATTTATCGCTAGGGTTGGCATTTCTAAAGTGATGTATTTATATAACAGCCATCATTTATCGCTAGGGTTGGCATTTCTAAAGTGATGTATTTATATAACAGCCATCATTTATCGCTAGGGTTGGCATTTCTAAAGTGATGTATTTATATAACAGCCATCATTTATCGCTAGGGTTGGCATTTCTAAAGTGATGTATTTATATAACAGCCATCATTTATCGCTAGGGTTGGCATTTCTAAAGTGATGTATTTATATAACAGCCATCATTTATCGCTAGGGTTGGCATTTCTAAAGTGATGTATTTATATAACAGCCATCATTTATCGCTAGGGTTGGCATTTCTAAAGTGATGTATTTATATAACAGCCATCATTTATCGCTAGGGTTGGCATTTCTAAAGTGATGTATTTATATAACAGCCATCATTTATCGCTAGGGTTGGCATTTCTAAAGTGATGTATTTATATAACAGCCATCATTTATCGCTAGGGTTGGCATTTCTAAAGTGATGTATTTATATAACAGCCATCATTTATCGCTAGGGTTGGCATTTCTAAAGTGATGTATTTATATAACAGCCATCATTTATCGCTAGGGTTGGCATTTCTAAAGCGATGTATTTATATAACAGCCATCATTTATCACTAGGGTTGGCATTTCCAAAGTGATGTATTTGACAGCCGTTATGTTTCGCTAGGGTTGGAATTTTAGTAATTATTTTTGTTTATAGTCAATCAACAATTATAAGTGAATGTTTCATAATATTTAAATACATTTTTTGACATCATTTATCCCCTGTGTCGTGAAAGTTTGTTTAAATTTGTGAATTTTAATTCTTATTTTCAATACCGTTTATTACATTCCGTTTCCGGTTGTCAAATCGTTAACACTAAAATTATAGCTACTCTGTTAAAAGTTAGAAAAAAGTGACAGTTTAAATCGACCTTACTGTAAAAATAAACATTTATAGTAAAACAAGTGAACCACGTGAAATATTCTTCAAGTTGCAAAAGTTGTGCATCAAATCGGCTGATTTGTTCCCGCTGTAAATTTTGACAGGTCAGTGAGAATCTACCTAATTGTTTTTATATCTATAAGATATACATTTTGTGAAGCAAGACATCGCTGCAAAATGTCCCAATTAACTTGCTTCAAGTGCGAAGAGAAAATTAAGCAAGATATGGTGCTTAGATATACTACTTGGGACAATATTTATCATTATTCCTGTCAGAACTATACGACAACAACAATCAGTTGTGTAATATTTATATCAGGGGTAAGTTGTTACTTTTGTGGACGAAACGGTCCTTCTGTTCGAGGGCAGAACATGGGATGGTGTATTTTCAAAGGCAAACGACGAATTACGTGTAGTAAAGGAATGGATGGACTCAAATTTGTTGACTCGAAATTCCCAAAAAACTAAATAAATCACTTTAAGCATCTCTACAAGAACTCAAGCACCTACAAATAAATACATAACCCTGCACACTTGTTCACCCTTGGCTGACTGTAGTGGTGTTTCTTTGGAAAGGGTTGATAGTATAAAGTATCTTGGAGTTTTTGTTGATCAGTTTCTTCGCTGGGAGGTCCATATTAACGCTTTGAGCACAAAAATCAGAAAACTAAGATACATATTCTGTATGATTCGAAATGTGCTTGGTGAAAATATGATTAAAAGTATATCCTTCGCCTTATGTCAGTCGGCACTTTCTTACGTTATATCAGTTTGGGGGGGATGCACCTTAACCCAAAAACACATACTGCAGGTTTCCCAAAAATTGATTATAAAAATAATTAGTAAACTTCCTGCCCGGTATTCCACAGCGGAGACTTACAGGGAGTATCGGGTTCTAAACATTGCCAATTTACATTTCAAATTCTCTGGCACTACCATGTCTGGAGTGATGAAGTGTAAGGGGTTTGATTCGCGTGATGTATACATATATAATTGACAGCCACTGTTTGTCAGGTTGATGAGAAAGGCAATATGCCTATTTAGCTCCCGTGACATACAATAGGGTGCCGAATTCAATAAAGGCAAAGGGAGGAAAACGGTTTAGGCAGTCGATCGGAGCGTGGTTGTTATTGCGACAGGAGTTTGAGTACTTGGGCTTGCAAGAGGAATGACTTGTAGAAGAGGTTGGTGTGAGCTCTTGAGTGTGGTGTTTTTTGTTGTTTTATATTTTTATTTAAATGTATTTTTATTGTTTTATGATTGTGTGCGGTAAAATATGGGATTAATGTTTTGGTCTCGCTGGAGTTATGAAGTGTGAGGAGTTTTTTGTCAGGTTGATGAGAATGTGCAACGGGCATTTGTCAGGTTGATGAGAATGTGCAACGGGGTTTTATATAATCCAAAATAGGAAAGAAGTATCGATTTATTTTTTCATGCTATATGTCCTCAATGAGATACAGGCAAAAGTCAAGTTTACTGGGGAGACGACAAATGAAAAGCAACAAACCCAGAGCCATGAAAATTGTGTATGCAAATTAAAAAACCTGTTGTTTTTTCGCAAATGTCATGTGCAAAATAAAAAAAAACTTTTTGCCTTTTTATGTTATATATCTATGTTAATACAGGACATACGCGCATTTCTTTTACATTGGTCGTAATATATTGATTATTTATGAATGACGTTGGTGTTATATGATGGTGTCCTAACAAGAGCGCAAGATTTTAATTGCGCGTCATTTTCGTTTTTATCATTTTGGCGGTTCTGAAAATTTCCCACCTGTCATGTACGAGTATGTTAGATTGTAATCAGTAGTCATGGAACGCTACATGAACGAACAATGCATTATTATTGTGAAAACTCATTACAAATAACGGGAATGTTTTGCGGAAACAGTTCGCGAATTGCGTGCAATTTTCGGTAGACAAAATGCACCAAATCAGTCTACAGTTCAAAGATTGGTCGAGAAATTCGATAAATCTCGTGGATCGTATATGTGAAAACATCAGTGCGTCATCCTACGGGTCGGTCTATTGAAAACATTAACGCGTTGACTGAAAGTGTTGCCGAGAGTCCAGGAACACTAATTCGGCATCGTTGGCAGTAATTGAAGATTTCGAAAAACACGATGCAGCAAATTCTCACGAAAGATTTGCCTCTGCATGCTTACAAGATTCAACTGAAGCAAGAACTACACCCAACAAACCATTTGCAGTGCCATGATTTGTCGATTTGGTGTTGGGAAATCAAGAAGTGGATCCGATTCCCACAGCCAAGTGTCTTTCCGTTGTACAATTTGTCGGCAAATGATTCTGATTTAGCGCGAAGCTGTGCAGTTAGAAGAAACGTATTAAATGCTTTAACCTGTCCCAGTAAGGTGTCACTTGAACAAAAGAAAAAAGCAATGCAATCGACACTTGATTCGTTTTTATCAAAAAATTTAAATGTCATTTTTTTTTAATTTTTGTAATATGTGTACTCGTTATTATATTTTTTTCTTTCAAACTGCATTTTGTCAATAACAAAGTTTACAATTTAAAAAATGTATTTATTTTCATTTTCGGAACCTATCCCTATACTTCACGAGTTATTTTAACCTCTGTTAACGTAACGATTTTGAGTAACGTATCCCTATCGTTAAACGAGGTACTCTACATATATTTTTATTTATTTTTAGCAATTTGAAATTATTACAATTTCCTTCGTAACAACCATCCACAATACATTAGTAAGAAGTTGTGTTTTTCTTTTAACAAAAGGAAATAAAACATCTTGTGATTGTTATGCATTTAATTTATTTAAATATTGCCTTCTCCTTCATTCTCTCACGTTAAATCTGGACCGCCTCTATTGTTGAGATGTTGACTACCAGCTACTCCTTCCACAAGTGATGGATAGCTTGTTCGGAGTTTCGGTCCGATGGTAGGACACCTTACTCCTTCATCGGATAGGTTCTGACTGTTGTTTCTGGACCTCATCTTGGTGGACATCAGCCAGTGGGGCACAACAGCCATGCATCATCACTCCAGTGGACGGATAAATCCTTTCCACACGGACCCGTCAGTGTCTACCGCAGTTTCTACGTAATCTCACGATGTCTTTCATATTACATATTTCTCAGGTATGGGAGCTTTTAATTGTTTACCTAATGTCTCTTGTAAAAAATATTATCAAAGAAGTTCTGTAAAATGAAGGTTGTGCATTCCTCGCATTAGGTTATTAACTGATTCTAGCAAAAATCACATAAATAGAAAGATGCGAAGAACGAATTGATATTAATTTAGGTGATATAGGGATTGGCTTTGATTAAAACAATGGTTAAATATAATAATTCATTTAATTTACAATCAAAAGACCTAGAAAGCTCATCCCTTTCAATCGGATAAGTAGAAATTAACTTTTAATAATTATGATATATTTAAATCGCGTTACAGCGAAAGCATTTATGAATAGCCCGTTACGAGCATTGTTACGCTTCAAAACAGGTTGTTTTATTTTTTTGTTTAACAATAATCCATTCGCATCCATTTAAAAACCAATCTAGCGGTGTTGTGTTTGAATCTTGTTGAGCCTTCTTCATCAGATAAGAAGAACGTTTTTACGAAAAATCTTTTAAGGAATTACCCCCCAGCCCCCCAGTTTTTAAATGTTCTATTGTAAAAATGGTATATTTTTTGCTCAGAATCTTGTAAAATTTTCTAGAAAAAGTTCCTCTTCGTTCTGAGTGGTGATACAAAGGGTATGCTTTGGTTGCCCTCCGCCATCGGGGAAGGGGATAAATCGCGATTCTTCGAGAGGATCAAAAAAGCTCAGTCGCTTGACTGGTGCTCCGCTTCAGGGACGGACGTCTCTCACCTGCCTGCGACACAGCTCCAAGATGTGGGGACTCTGCTGTTCTCTTTCTAGTGGCCGATACCGCCATCATGCAAAGGTCAACTAGAGCCTTTGCCCGGGAAAGGGAGCTGGCCCCGACATGAAGTTTTCCAGTGGAGCTGAGGACGTATTCGTCGGTTGCTCCATTAAATCAGTGGTCCATGCTCTAGACTGTATCAGTAGCCAGCCTCTCCAATTAACCCCACACTCGTAAGTGGACCGTCGGTTGCTCCATTAAATCAGTGGTCCATGCTCTAGACTGTATCAGTAGCCAGCCTCTCCAATTAACCCCACACTCGTAAGTGGACCGTCGGTTGCTCCATTAAATCAGTGGTCCATGCTCTAGACTGTATCAGTAGCCAGCCTCTCCAATTAACCCCACACTCGTAAGTGGACCGTCGGTTGCTCCATTAAATCAGTGGTCCATGCTCTAGACTGTATCAGTAGCCAGCCTCTCCAATTAACCCCACACTCGTAAGTGGACCGACCCTATAGAAAACCACTTAGAGCTTGTTTTTAATTTGTACGTTTCACTTTTGAAAGGTTTTTTTAGCAGAATTTTCCATTTGACAAATATTATAAATAAATTTTCTTTTATCATTGACACATACACTTAACTACCCCATCTAAGAATAAATATGTATTTAAAATGTTGATACTTCCCAAAAACCTAATAAGCTACCCTTAAAAAGGGGTCCGTATCTCGTATAATTAGGTACAATAAAAGTCCGTTAATTAGATCAACGATAATTCGTTATTAATTTATATTATTCTACATTTTCAAAGTCCCGAAATCGACTTTTCGTTATAAATTCTACAGTTAATTTTCAATAAAACCGCGTATTTCGAAATTCATCATGTTTTTCTATCATAAAGTCTTATATTTATGAACTCTAATCATTGGAGATTATCCACATAAATCACGGATCCCGTAGTATAGCCGGTCCCGGAGGTGAGACGACCGGTGTATTATGTGCCGGCAAACTGATATATAAATTATTACGTATTTTGAAATATTTAAAAAAAAAACTAACTTTCATTATTTCCCAGCAGTGAAAAATAATGTGTCAAAAACGTTGAATTGAGGATTCTGATATAATTGTCAACAGCGTAACCAAATAACACTAAGTTACATAGTCATATTTATATTACGCGTGTAAACATAAACAAAACCAAATAATTGACTGTTCGTAAAAAATACTGTACTATGATATGTTTTAAAACATATTTACTATTAAATATACTATTATGTCTCAATGTTGCAAATATGTCGAAACAATGTTACAATAAGAAAAAGATGGCCGCGATGTTCCCAGTCGTCGGGAAGTGCCGCGCAAATTCAAATGTTTTTTTAATGATCGTAATTACATTTTTTTTTAAATTTAGCCCCCTGAAATGTTGAATTAATGAACTTTTATTCTACCGTTACTTTGAAATTAAATTCTGATTTATTTGATCATTATTTGAAAGACCCACGAAATCTAGATTAACTCGAGTAGAAATTACACAACTGTCCAAGTGGGTACAATACCTGTAAAATGATGTTCAGTGTAAACACTTCCACATTTTCCGCTAATACTGGTCCAACATGATTCAAGACAACCGGGACTTAAAAACAAGTGATTTTTTTTATTTTGCAAAATGAATTCAGTCCCACGTCGAGTAGGAGTAATTCTCCAGAACTGTTTATCTTTATTTTTGCATTTGGAAGTATAGAGTTTCCCGCCTTCGTTTACATACAAACATTTACCATTCTCTCGATTTTTGAATTGGAAGTAACGACCGTTGTCTTGACCCTCGACTGTCCATCTCTGTTGATATTCTCCTTCGTAATTGTGGTCCGGGTAGATGTAGGCGTTACCAGGCTGGCTGCCGTACAAAGTGTACATAAATCTTCCATAGCCTGATACAATTCGGTCAGTTCCTGGACATGTAATACTCGACGGAGCTAAACCTATATATTCTTCCCAAATAAATCTTTTAATAGGCGAAGGTAATTGATTTTTAATTTGATTTAAACATGTATTTAAATCAGTGTGTATGTTTGCATGTAAATTAACCTTAATTCTGTACGCAAATAGAATACTCTCGGGTGTATCGATATGGCCGTTATTCTTAATTTCGTTGAAAATTGTTTCAAAGCCTACAACCCATTGTGAAACCCACGGCAAGTGTTCAATTATATGAATAACTCTAACAATGTTACCCGCATTTCGATTGTACACAGCTCGTATAATATCGGGTAAATAATGATTAAAGGCGTCTGCATTTTGAAATGAATTACGCAAATATGTTATCATATTCGTAATACTGGGATTGTTATCAAATAATAGTAATTCATTAGAAAATGATTTGATAAACATGTCTAGGTTTATATATACATATTTTTTTAGTTCAAACAGTTTATTTCGGACATTAATTTCACTATTTCTCGTGTTACGAATTGTTTCTACACCAAACGCTAGTCTAAGAACATGTAAATTTTTCAATTCACCGTTTTGTGACATTTTATGGTACAAAGTTGAATAAGCTTCGATTTGTTGAGAAATGTTAGAAAATGAAGTCTCAATAAATGATAAAATATTTTCTACATCTTCAACACTTCCATACGCTTCTCGGATAACAGTCTCTGAATCGGCAGAAACGACATCTGACAACTTGTCGAACATCCCCTTGGCGTACTTTATGTTACCGCACTGAACGCTCGTCCAGACATATTGCAACGTATTGTCACGAAGTTCATTATATATCCTGATATTATTATGTAGAAGCTCTTGTATGCTACTCTTGTTTTTCAAAATCTCTTGATCTTCTACAAGTCGTGTCGAATACTTTTGTTTCTCAGCTTTCCGTGTATTATCTTCCTGAAGACGTTTTATCGCACTTTCTTCTGATAAAGAACTTTTATTATTCTCTTTCAGCAGTTTTATGTAATTTCGGATTTCAGTAAATATTTCAGGACAGGCAATATCTCCAAGAGAAGAGGGCGTGGAGGATTTAAGTATGTTTAAAAGATTTTTTAATTTATGAATCTTTATAGGACAATATTCCGGTGGTCCAAAGGATGCACTTCTCCCTCCTATCTCATTGCTTACTTTGGCTCTCGAACAACCCAATTCTGTCAACATTTCTTTCCTCGATTTGAGAGAGTGAGATTTTAATCTGTCAATCTTGACAAGAATCTCTTTAAGTTTGCTGCTCAAGTCTGTCATTTGAAAATAGTGTTTATTTTGTCTACTAGGAGTTTTGAAGAATTTGTCAACATCTCGGAAATTTTCTGGCATATTTCCATATCTACTCGTAACTTTATTTTTATTCCAGTGCTCCAAAAATATTGCTTTATTTACGGTAAGATCAATTAGTTTATCGCAATCCATTTCTTTTATTTTAGCTGAAAATGCATCTTCGTCCTCATTTAGTAAGATAGAATTTAAGGATCTGCTTATTGCAAATACATGATCTTTCCTTTCTTCACATACCTCGATAGAGCGTTGTACACGGTGGCTGGAAACATTATGTTTCCCTCCTTGAAGGGAAGTGTCTCCCAATTGGAAACCTCCCGAAGGATGTATTTCACCGCTGAGGGCATGACCGTCAACGTTACATACGAGTATTATTAAACAAATAAGTAGTTGTATGAGTACTGAAGGTGTCAACCGTGACTCTTGCAGCATTGTTTTCTTTAAAGGTGAATCCGTAGATGTGTCCGTCTGCAGGAAGCGGAATGTCCAGGAAGGTTCCTCCCAATATTGCGATGATGTCCTTTCTTGTCCAGGACGTTTCTGAATAAAAAGAAAAAAAGTAACATTAGGGAAAAATTGTTGAGGTTATTATATTTTGTTGAATGCTATTTAGGGCTGGTGTGATAAATGATGGTACGGAAATGTAAGATAAATAGGATGAAAAGAACACTCTGAAATGGTACGGACATGTAAGATAAATATGATGAAAAGAATACTCTGAGATGGTACGGACATGTAAGATAAATATGATGAAAAGAATACTCTGAGATGGTACGGACATGTAAGATAAATAGGATGAAAAGAATACTCTGAGATGGTACGGACATGTAAGATAACTAGGATGAAAAGAACACTCTGAGATGGTACGGACATGTAAGATAAATATGATGAAAAGAATACTCTGAGATGGTACGGACATGTAAGATAACTAGGATGAAAAGAACACTCTGAGATGGTACGGACATGTAAGATAACTAGGATGAAAAGAACACTCTGAGATGGTACGGACATGTAAGATAACTAGGATGAAAAGAACACTCTGAGATGGTACGGACATGTAAGATAACTAGGATGAAAAGAACACTCTGAGATGGTACGGACATGTAAGATAAATATGATGAAAAGAATACTCTGAGATGGTACGGACATGTAAGATAACTAGGATGAAAAGAATACTCTGAGATGGTACGGACATGTAAGATAAATATGATGAAAAGAATACTCTGAGATGGTACGGACATGTAAGATAAATAGGATGAAAAGAATACTCTGAGATGGTACGGACATGTAAGATAACTAGGATGAAAAGAACACTCTGAGATGGTACGGACATGTAAGATAACTAGGATGAAAAGAACACTCTGAGATGGTACGGACATGTAAGATAACTAGGATGAAAAGAACACTCTGAGATGGTACGGACATGTAAGATAACTAGGATGAAAAGAACACTCTGAGATGGTACGGACATGTAAGATAACTAGGATGAAAAGAACACTCTGAGATGGTACGGACATGTAAGATAACTAGGATGAAAAGAACACTCTGAGATGGTACGGACATGAAAGATAAATAGGATGAAAATAACACTCTGAGATGGTACGGACATGAAAGATAAATAGGATGAAAATAACACTCTGAGATGGTACGGACATGTAAGATAACTAGGATGAAAATAATACTCTGAGATGGTACGGACATGTAAGATAAATAGGATTAAAATAACACTCTGAGATGGTACGGACATGTAAGATAAATAGGATGAAAATAACACTCTGAGATGGTACGGACATGTAAGATAAATAGGATTAAAATAACACTCTGAGATGGTACGGACATGTAAGATAAATAGGATGAAAATTACACTCTGAGATGGTACGGACATGTAAGATAAATAGGATTAAAATAACACTCTGAGATGGTACGGACATGTAAGATAAATAGGGTTAAAATAACACTCTGAGATGGTACGGACATGTAAGATAAAAAGGATTAAAATAACACTCTGAGATGGTACGGACATGTAAGATAAATAGGATGAAAATAACACTCTGAGATGGTACGGACATGTAAGATAAATAGGATGAAAATAACACTCTGAGATGCTACGAACATGTAAGAATAAAGAAGACCTGATTGCTAATTCGATAATAATAAAATTAATAGATTCAATAACATGTGTGTATTGACAAATTGTGTGATGAATTAGTACGAGTACGTCATTTTGTCATGGATACCACCAGAGCCAGCGCGAGATTCCAGCCACCAGAGCCAGCGCGAGATTCCAGCCACCAGGGCCAGCGCGAGATTCCAGCCACCAGAGCCAGCGCGAGATTCCAGCCACCAGAGCCAGCGCGAGATTTCAGCCACCAATGCGCGAAAAACACGCACGAAAATTCGGCCCCTATCCCTAGTTTTATTTTAAGTATTGGTACGCTTTTATCATTTCATTTCGTTTGGAAATTAATCTACCTTTACAGTAAAAATGCGTTTATTCGAAATTCAGGGGAATAAAGTTCACAAAAGAAATTATTTACAAATGATACGATCCAATAGTCCGTTAGGATAATGGTAGCCAAGTACGCTGATAATCTCATCAGCATTTTCATTCTCTTCCAGCATACTTAACCTCAGGCAAGCGGCTTAGTTTGGTGATTACGAAAATTATTGATAGACAACAGATTGGTGTGGGCTGAAAGACATCTTGTGTCCCCGTGACTGGGCTCGCCCTTTATTGGTGGGGTGTATCTTGGCCGGGGGGATGTTATTATATGAGTCCAGACCTTTTGATAGCTTCAGTTTTTTAATGTATTCTCTTTTTAATGTGTTCTTGAAATATATCTAAATGTTTTATGTACATACTATGTATTCCGGATATTTAAAGAACACTATCTGGAAAAACAAGCATATGAACATCCAAAGCAAGGTGAGAATATATAGTACAAGACCTGTGTCCGCCCCATAATGACATACAGCAAAGAGTCCAGAGTCGACACTGTCAGAATCAAAAATCTCCTTCGAACCAGCGAAATGAAGGTACTCAGGAGTATCGCTGGCAAAACCCTGATAGAGTACGTAACACAGAAATCCGAAGGATGTGCGAAGTTGAAGATATTGTCAGGTGGGGACGACAAAGAATAAGGTTCTGGAACGAACAAGTATCCAGAATGGCGAAACCATGAGCCGTAAGAATGGCCAGGGACAGTATTCCCCAAGCAAGCAGACGTCCAAGACGACCTCCCAAAAGATGGAAAGACAGCTGGCAGTCGACGTCGCAAGAGGCAAACAATGATGCAGGACCATAACAGACCAACAGGCCTAAAATAAGATTATGAAGAAGAAGACTATGTTGCTATCAATAAACCTGTATTTATTTATTTATTTAAGATTGAGTTTTTGTGTTTACAAATTTTAAATGTGCATGCAGATGAATGACTAATTTTAATAAAGAAACTGATGCAGATATACAGAGGTAGAAATTTCAAAACAACTTACAGGAAATATCGCCATGAAGAAAGACAATATACGCCAGCACTATGCGCAGCGGGAAAGATGACGGCACTGTTTGCGACGACGCGTAGCGGTAAGCGAGCAGTATATGGGCAGCGAGCAACTGTGTATGCGAGACGACGTGTCCGTGACTGAACTGTGACTGTGTTTGCACATCATATAAAGGGTTTCCAATTCTTATCTATTGCGATTAATAGCGCGTGACCGGGCTAGATCACACAGGATGAGTAAACAGGATAATCGTGTAGGATGAATGTGGTATAGATACTAGTATATATAAATATTATGAAAAATATTAATTTGGATTACAAATTAAGATGTAATTACGCAACCGAATATCCTTTGACACCCACATTGTGTGGTTTGGAAATATCACTGATTAGAAAAACAAATGGTAAAGTACTTACAGTACCCGGCGGTAAGTAATACACATCGGGCTAAAGAAAGAGACTGTCGCTTTGTAGAGCGCCGTCTCTGTCACACGATGCGCTAACAGTTCGTGCGACAGAGACAACGTTCTACAAAGCGACAGTCTCTTTATTAAGCCCGATGTGTATTACTTACCGCCGGGTACTATATATACGAGTACGTGTTATAACAGCTTGATAAGAGTTACGAGTACATAGGCTGTGTGTGTGGTATATTGACAAAAAGGAAGAATGTTTAAGGGTGGAAACCTTTTGCATTATATACTAGTAGTTATGTATTACTTTTCAGAATTGTGCGCTGTTTTCCTGAAACCATTCACTCGCTTAAATGGAGGGATTAATGTAACTTAAGGAAAAATGTCTCAAAGTCAGTCTCGAAATGAATATTGGAAAATTCAAGTTCAACATCGTCATCATTGTTTATGTTTCTCAGTTTTACCATCACCACTGTGCGGTGTTGTTCAAGCTACCATCACCATTGTGCAATACATCATAGTTGTTACTAAAATACTGTTATAGACAGGTAAATAAATGTATTGCTGGATCAAGAAGACATGCCATTGTTAATTGTTTACACGTCATCATTTATTTTTTCCTTTTCCTTTTTCTGAAAGAATAGATATGACCGAAGTCATAAGTATCCTTATACCCTCGAAAACTAGGCGGAAAAATGCCTTTAACATTCGAGGGGAGTAGCACCGCGCGGGGACCGAACCGGTAACCTGTCGCACGGAAGTCCAGCACGTTACCGAGCGGCCATGCGCCACGAACAACGCCACGAAGGTCACGTCGGCCGTAATAATACTTGAAAATAAGTAATTATCAACTATCATATATGTATTTAGCACCATAATAATCTAAACAGATGTACCCCACAACGGAAACAGCGCAGCAACCACGTTTTGCCATGACCCATATTGTACCTTTTGCGGTAACGGTGGTTGTACCTTTTGCGATGACCCTGATTGTACCTTTTGTGGTGACCCTGGATGTACGTTATGCGGCAACCCTGGTTGTGTATATCTTGTTACATGACATAATTTTGAATCGAGCTATTTTTTGAAAGACGAAACAAAAATGAAAGTACGGTTTGGTTTATCGTTAAATTAGTTTTATTACAAGTTCATTTAATTAGAAACAGTATGTTACATATACAATATTTTGAAACATCCCAAAATCTTCATAAGTTTTCTTAATTGTAATGTTTAGTTTTAAAATACAACATACTAAGTCTGTCCGTTATGTATTACTATTTGCATCATTATAGCCATTAATGTTGGCAGCATGGATGCTGTTAATATCTTAATCTTGTTCGCATCATTACACCCATGAATGTTGGCAGCATGGATGCTGTTAATATCTTAATCTTGTTCGCATCATTATAGCCATGAATGTTGGCAGCATGGATGCTGTTAATATCTTAATATTGTTCGCATCATTACACCCATGAATGTTGGCAGCATGGATGCTGTTAATATCTTAATCTTGTTCGCATCATTATAGCCATGAATGTTGGCAGCATGGATGCTGTTAATATCTTAATCTTGTTCGCATCATTACACCCATGAATGTTGGCAGCATGGATGCTGTTAATATCTTAATCTTGTTCGCATCATTATAGCCATGAATGTTGGCAGCATGGATGCTGTTAATATCTTAATCTTGTTCGCCTGTCATGTGGTCATGAGAGGAAGCAATGAAAATGCAAAAGAAATAATACGCCACTAAAACAGCACTCCTAGGTTTGTGTGTAGGAACTCATCCAGACGGTTGGTTAAACACCTAGACCGGTCCTACTCGTATGGCACAGCATTCACACTATACTATACACCTAGACCGGTCCTACTCGTATGGCACAGCATTCACACTATACTATACACCTAGACCGGTCCTACTCGTATGGCACAGCATTCACACTATACTATACACCTAGACCGGTCCTACTCGTATGGCACAGCATTCACACTATACTATACACCTAGACCGGTCCTACTCGTATGGCACAGCATTCACACTATACTATACACCTAGACCGGTCCTACTCGTATGGCACAGCATTCACACTATACTATACACATAGACCGGTCCTACTCGTATGGCACAGCATTCACACTATACTATACACCTAGACCGGTCCTACTCGTATGGCACAGCATTCACACTTTACTATACACCTAGACCGGTCCTACTCGTATGGCACAGCATTCACACTATACTATACACCTAGACCGGTCCTACTCGTATGGCACAGCATTCACACTTTACTATACACCTAGGCCGGTTCTACTCGTATGGCACAGCATTCACACTATACTATACACCTAGACCGGTTCTACTCGTATGGCACAGTATTCACACTATACTATACACCTAGACCGGTCCTACTCGTATGGCACAGCATTCACACTTTACTATACACCTAGACCGGTTCTACTCGTATGGCACAGCATTCACACTATACTATACACCTAGACCGGTCCTACTCGTATGGCACAGCATTCACACTTTACTATACACCTAGACCGGTCCTACTCGTATGGCACAGCATTCACACTATACTATACACCTAGACCGGTTCTACTCGTATGGCACAGCATTCACACTATACTATACACCTAGACTGGTTTTACTCGTATGGCACAGCAGTTACACTATACTATACACCTAGTGCATTGATTGTTCCGTTATATCATATAAAGGTAAGGGTGCAAGAATGGAGTGTTGAAGTTACAGATCCATCAGTAACCGAGTGGAGCGAGTAAACTGTTCGGCAAGTTCTGATAGAAAGAGTGAGAAGAAAGTGTGGGACACTCAGGATTCTATTTAGGTGGAAGGGGATGCGTGGATCACAATTTCTTTATGCGTATGCTTGTGGAAAATGCATAACAAAAGTTGTGCATGTATTAGAATGAATTGACCGAATGGTTTAATATTTGAAAGAGGCTAAGCAAGGATGCGTTATGTCATCATGGTTGTTCAATATTTATATAGAGTCATGTGTGAAGGTACTACAGAAGTAAATTGGTGGCACACAAATATCGAATAGCAACATATGATTATATTGTTGGGGGAGGATACACGGTAGTGTTGGGGGAGGATACACGGTAGTGCTGGGGGAGGATACACGGTAGTGTTGTCGGAGAGTGAAGATGAATCGCAGCCTCCGTGGCCTAGTTGGTAAGACGTCTGTCTCTCAACCCGGAGGTTGCGGGTACAAATCCCGCTAGAACTCAGATTTTTCAAAAAGTATTCCAGTCTGGTTTTCGATTAAGGCCCCTTTAACAGCTTTCTGATTGGTTCGAAGGGATTGCCACATGACAATAAACCCATCAGATTGTAGTGTATAGAACGAAAGTGTAATATAATATAATACAAAGTAAGTTAATAAAAATTATGAAAATTTTCCTTTTTTTGTTGATAAATACGAATCAAGCGTCGATTGCTTTGCTTTTTATCTTCGTTTCAAGTAACATCTCACCGTGACAGGTTTATCTTATTTTCAAGTAACATCTCACTGTGACAGGTTTATTTTATTTTCAAGTAACATCCCACTGTGACAAGTTTATCTTATTTTCAAGTAACATCTCACTGTGACAGGTTTATCTCCTTTTCAAGAATCATCTCACTATGACAGGTTTAAGCATAAAAGACCTTTCTTTTTACTACATAACTTTTTGCGAAATCCAAATCATTTTCCGGTAAATTGTCTAACGGATTAGACACTTGACTGGGACAATCGGATAATATTTTAGCTGTTACAACTAAAGCTGGCAGTTCATCCCCATTCGCATCAATATTAAAATTATCATCCCTTCTCATTCCAAATTGTTTCTCAATTGTGAGAGGATTGTCGTGTCGTTGTCATTCAGCAATGTCTGAATGAAGATATTCATGTGGTAAGGGGATTTAAGGGGGGAGCTTTTAATTGTTTACCTAATGTCTCTTGTAAAAAATATTATCAAAGAAGTTCTGTAAAATGAAGGTTGTGCATTCCTCGTATTAGGTTATTAACTAATTCTAGAAAAAATCACATAAATAGAAAGATGCGAAGATTGCATGGATATTAATTTAGGTGATAAAGGCTTTGATTAAAACAGTGGTTAAATATAATAATTCATTTAATTTACAATCAAAAGACATAGAAAGCTCATCCCTTTCAATCGGATAAGTAGAAATTAACTTTTAATAATTATGATACATTTGAATCGCATTACAGCGAAAGCATTTATGAATAGCCCGTTACGAGCATTGTTACGCTTCAAAACAGGATGTTTTATTTTTCCATTTAACAATAATCCATTCGCATCCATTTAAAAATCAATCTAGCGGTGTTGTGTTTGAATCTTGTTGAGCCTTCTTCATCAGATAAGAAGAACGTTTTTACGAAAAATCTTTTAAGGAATTACCCCCCAGCCCCCCAGTTTTTAAATGTTCTATTGTTAAAAATGGTATATTTTTTGCTCAGAATCTTGTAAAATTTTCTAGAAAAAGTTCCTCTTCGTTCTGAGTGGTGATACAAAGGGTATGCTTTGGTTCCCCTGCGCCATCGGGGAAGGAGATAAATCGCGATTCTTCGAGAGGATCAAAAAAGCTCAGTCGCTTGACTGGTGCTCCGCTTCAGGGACGGACGTCTCTCACCTGCCTGCGACACAGCTTCAAGATGTGGGGACTCTGCTGTTCTCTTTCTAGTGGCCGATACCGCCATCATGCAAAGGTCAACTAGAGCCTTTGCCCGGGAAAGGGAGCTGGCCCCGACATGAAGTTTTTCAGTGGAGCTGAGGACGTATTCGTCGGTTGCTCCACCATTAAATCAGTGGTCCATGCTCTAGACTGTATCAGTAGCCAGCCTCTCCAATTAACCCCACACTCGTAAGTGGACCGACCCTATAGAAAACCACTTAGAGCTTGTTTTTAATTTGTACGTTTCACTTTTGAAAGGTTTTTTTAGCAGAATTTTCCATTTGACAAATATTATAAATAAATTTTCTTTTATCATTGACACATACACTTAACTACCCCATCTAAGAATAAATATGTATTTAAAATGTTGATACTTCCCAAAAACCTAATAAGCTACCCTTAAAAAGGGGTCCGTATCTCGTATAATAAGGTACAATAAAAGTCCGTTAATTAGATCAACGATAATTCGTTATTTATATTATTCTACATTTTCAAAGTCCCGAAATCGACTTTTCGTTATAAAGTCTACAGTTAAATTTCAATAAAACCGCGTATTTCGAAATTCATCATGTTTTTCTATCATAAAGTCTTATATTTATGAACTCTAATCATTGGAGATTATCCACATAAATCACGGGTCCCGTAGTATAGCCGGTCCCGGAGGTGAGACGACCGGTGTATTATGTGCCGGCAAACGGATATAAATTATTACGTATTTTGAAATATTTAAAAAAACTACCTTTCATAATTTCACAACTGTGAAAACTTATGTGTCAAAAACATTTAATTGAGGATTCTGATATAATTGTCAACTGCGTGACCAAATAACACTAAGTTACTATACATAGTCATATTTATATTACGCGTGTAAACATAAACAAATTCAAATAATTGACTGTTCGTGAAAAATACTGTACTATGATATGTTTTAAAACATATTAACTATTAAATATACTATTATGTCTCAGTGTTGCAAATATGTCGAAACAATGTTACAATAAGAAAAAGATGGCCGCAATGTTCCCAGTCGTCGGGAAGTGCCGTGCAAATTCAAATATTTTTTTTAATAATCATAATAACATTTTTTTATGAAATGTAGTCCCCTGAACTTCGAATTAATTAATTAATTTTTATGAAATTTAGTCTCCTGAACTTCGAATTAATGAACTTTTATTCTACCACTACTTTAAAATTAAATTCTGATTTATCATTATTTGAAAGACCCACGAAATCTAGATTACCTCAAGTAGAAATTACACAACTATCCAAGTGGGTACAATACCAGTATAATGATGTTCAGTGTAAACATTTCCACATTTTCCGCTATTGCTGGATCTACATGATTCAAGACAACCGGGACTTAAAAACAAGTGATTTTTCTTATTTTGCAAAATGAATTCAGTCCCACGTCGAGTAGGAGTAATTCTCCAGAACTGTTCATCTTTATTTTTGCATTTGGAAGTATAGAGCTTCCCGCCTTCGTCTCCATTCAAACATTTACCATTCTCTCGATTCTTGAATTGGAAGTAACGACCGTTGTCTTGACCCTCGACTGTCCATCTCTGTTGATATTCTCCTTCGTAATTGTGGTCCGGGTAGATGTAGGCGTTACCAGGCTGGCTGCCGTACAAAGTGTATATAAATGTTTCATGTAATCCTGGACATATAATCCTCGACGGCGATAAACCTATATATTTTTCCCAAATAAATCTTTTAATAGGCGAAGGTAATTGATTTTTAATTTGATTTAAACATGCATTTAAATCAGTGTTTATTTCTGCATCTAAATTAACCTTAATTCTATACGCAAATAGAATACTCTCGGGTGTGTCAATATGGCCGTTATTCTTAATTTCGTTGAAAATTGTTTCAAAGCCTACAACCCATTGTGAAACCCACGGCAAGTGTTCAATTATATGAATAACTCTAACAATGTTACTCGCATTTCGATTGTACACAGCTCGGATAATATCGGGTAAATAATGATTAAAGGCGTCTGCATTTTTAAATGAATTACGTAAATATGTTATCATATTCTTAATACTGGGATTGTTATCAAATAATAGTAGTTCATTAGAAAATGATTTGATAAACATGTCTAGGTTCATATATACATATTTTTTTAGTTCATACAGTTTATATCGGGCATTAATTTCACTATTTCTCGTGTTACGAATTGTTTCTACACCATACGCTAGTCTAAGAACATGTAAATTTTTCAATTCACCGTTTTGTGACATTTTATGGTACAAAGTTGAATAAGCTTCAATTCGTTGAGAAATGTTAGAAACTGAAGAATTAATAAATGATACAATATTTTCTACATCTTCAACACTTCCATACGCTTCTCGGATAACAGTCTCTGAATCGGCAGAAACGACATCTGACAACTTGTCGAACATACCCTTGGCGTACGTTATGTTACCACAATGAACGCTCGTCCAGACATATTGCAACGTATTGTCACGAAGTTCATCATATATCCTGATATAATTATGTAGAAGCTCTTTCATGTTACTCATGTTTCTTAAAATCTCTTGATCTTCTACAAGTCGTATCGAATACTTTTGTTTCTCAGCTTTCCGTGTATTATCGTCCTTAAGACGTTTTATCGCACTTTCTTCTGATAAAGAACTTGTATTATTCTCTTTCAGCAGTTTTATGTAATTTTGGATTTCAGTAAATATTTCAGGACAGGCAATATCTCCAAGAGAAGAGGACGTGGAGTAAGCGGAGGATTTAAGTATGTTTAGAATATTGTTTAATGTGTGAAGCTTTATAGTACAATATTCCGGTGGTCCAAAGGATGCACTTCTCCCTCCTATCTCATTGCTTACTTTGGACCTCGAACAACCCAATTCTGTCAACATTTCTTTCCTCGATTTGAGAGAGTGAGATTTTAATCTGTCAATCTTGACACGAGTCTCTTTAAGTTTGCTGCTCAAGTATGTCATATAAAAATAGTGTTTATTTTGTCTACTAGGAAATTTGAGAAATTTGTCAAAATCTCGGAAGTTTTCTGGCATATTTCCATATCTAACTTTATTTTTATTCCACTGCTCCAAAAGTATTGCTTTATTCACGGTAAGATCAATTAGTTTACCGCAATCCATTTCATTTATTTTAGCTGAAAATGCATCTTCGTCCTCATTTAGTAAGATAGAATTTAAGGATCTGCTTATTGCAGATACATGATCTTTCCTTTCTTCACATACCTCGATAGAGCGTTGTACACGGTGGCTGGAAACATTCTGTTTCCCTACTTGAAGGGAAGTGTCTCCCAATTGGAAAACTCCCGAAGAATGTATTTCACCGCTGAGGGCATGACCGCTAACGTTACATACGAGTATTAGTAAAAAAAGAAGTAGTTGTATGAGTACTGAAGGTGTCAACCGTGACTCTTGCAGCATTTTTTTCTTTATAAGTGAATCCGTAGATGTGTCTGTCTGCAGGAAGCGGAATGTCCAGGAAGGCTCCTCCCAATATGTCCTTTCTTGTCTAGAACGTTTCTGAATAAAAAGAAAAAAAGTAACATTAGGGAAAAATTGTTGAGGTTATTATATTTAGTTGAATGCAATTTAGGGCTGGTGTGATAAGTAAAATGAAAAGAACTCTCTGAGATGGTACGGACATGTCAGATAAATAGGATGAAAAGAACACTCTGAAAGAATAGATATGACCGAAGTCATAAGTATCCTTATACCTTCGAAAACTAGGCGGAAAAATGCCTTTAACATTCGAGGGGAGTAGTACCGCGCGGGGACCGAACCGGTAACCTGTCGCACGGAAGTTCAGCACGTTACCGAGCGGCCATGTGCCACGAACAAGGCCACGAAGGTCACGTCGGCCGTAATAATACTTGAAAATAAGTAATTATCGTCTATCATATATATTTAGAAGTAATTAACTAGGGATGGCGGTGGCATTTTTGGTTTTCGCACGTACTTTTTGCGGTGACCCTGTTTGTACCTTTTGTGGAGATCCTGGTTGTACCTTGTGCGGCGACCCTGGTTGTTCTTTTGGCGGCAACCACGTTTTGCGATGACCCATATTGTACCTTTTGCGGTAACGTTGGTTGTACCTTTGGCGATGATCCTGATTGTACCTTTTGTGGTGACCCTGGATGCACGTTATGCGGCAACCCTGGTTGTGTATATCTTGTTACATGACATAATTTTGAATCGAGCTATTTTTTGAAAAGGCGAAACAAAAATGAAAGTACGGTTTGGTTTATCGTTAAATTAGTTTTATTACAAGTTCATTTAATTAGAAACAGTATGTTACATATACAATATTTTGAAACATCCCAAAATCTTCATTAGTTTTCTTAATTGTAACGTTTAGTTTTAAAATACGACATACTAAGTCTGTCCGTTATGTATTACTATTTGCATCATTATAGCCATGAATGTTGGCAGCATGGATGCTGTTAATATCTTAATCTTGTTCGCCTGTCATGTGGTCATGAGAGGAAGCAATGGAGATGCAAAAGAAATAAAACGCCACTAAAACAGCACTACTAGGTTTGTGTGTAGGAACTCATCCAGACGGTTGGTTATACATCTGGACCGGTTCTACTCGTATGGCACAGCATTCACACTATACTATACACACAGACCGGTTCTACTCGTATGGCACAGCATTCACACTTTACTATACACCTAGACCGGTTCTACTCGTAACACGTAACGTGTTATGGCACAGCAGTCACACTATGATAAACACCTAGACCGGTTCTACGCGTATGGCACAGCATTCACACTGTGGCGGTCGCCCACTCGGATTCTGTGGGTGTTCATACATACGGTCAATGACCGATGAGATGATCTTCGCATTCCTCGACAATCTAAATAAGCAAGTCCGAAGTTCACCCGCCGGCCATTCAACCCATAGCCGAGCGGACCGCATTCCATACTAGAGAGAGAACGCACCACGCTTGTCTCGCCAGTTCCGTATTTGAATGATACCTACATACAACAATTAATCGTTTTGCATTCGCAGAGACGAGACGTAGGCATATCGCGAGCGCATTCCCGCGCACATTCTAAAAAGATATAAATACCTACGTTACTAATAAAACTAGGACTCTTTTCTTCCGCATTGCGATCCAAAACGTGTTTTATTTTTATCAACAAACCATCATCTCTTCCCTTAAGGGCCGATCTCCTAAAACACTATACTATACACCTAGACTGGTTCTACTCGTATGGCACAGCAGTTACACTTTACTATACACCTAGACCGGTTCTACTCGTAACACGTAACGTGTTATGGCACAGCAGTCACACTATAATAAACACCTAGACCGGTTCTACTCGTATGGCACAGCAGTTACACTATACTATACACCTAGTGCATTGATTGTTCCGTTATATCATATAAAGGTAAGGGTGCAAGAATGGAGTGTTGAAGTTACAGATCCATCAGTAACCGAGTGGAGCGAGTAAACTGTTCGGCAAGTTCTGATAGAAAGAGTGAGAAGAAAGTGTGGGACACTCAGGATTCTATTTAGGTGGAAGAGGATGCGTGGATCACAATTTCTTTATGCGTACGCTTGTGCAAAATGCATAACAAAAGTTGTGCACGTATTAGAATGAATTGACCGAATGGTTTAATATTTTGAAAGGGGCTAAGCAAGGATGCGTTATGTCCCCATGGTTGTTCAATATTTATATAGAGTCATGTGTGAAGGAACTACAGAAGTAAATTAGTGGGTGGCACACAAATATCGAATAGCAACATATGATTATATTGTTGGGGGAGGATACGCGGTAGTGTTGGGGGAGGATACACGGTAGTGTTGGGGGAGGATACACGTTAGTGTTGGGGGAGGATACACGGTGGTGCTGGGGGAGGATACACGGTAGTGTTGGGGGAGGATACACGGTAGTGTTGGGGGAGGATACACGGTAGTGTTGGCAGAGAGTGAAGATGAATCGCAGCCTCCGTGGCCTAGTTGGTAAGACGTCTGTCTCTCAACCCGGAGGTTGCGGGTACAAATCCCGCTAGAACTCAGATTTTTCAAAAAGTATTCCAGTCTGGTTTTCGATTAAGACCCCTTTAACAGCTTTCTGATTGGTTCGAAGGGATTGCCACATGACAATAAACCCATCAGATTGTAGTGTATAGAACGAAAGTGTAATATAATATAATACAAAGTAAGTTAATAAAAATTATGAAAATTTTCCTTTTTTTATTGATAAATACGAATCAAGCGTAGATTGCTTTGCTTTTTATCTTCGTTTCAAGTAACATCTCACCGTGACAGGTTTATCTTATTTTCAAGTAACATCTCACTGTGACAGGTTTATTTTCTTTTCAAGTAACATCCCACTGTGACAGGTTTATCTTATTTTCAAGTAACATCTCACTGTGACAGGTTTATCTCCTTTTCAAGTATCATCTCACTGTGACAGGTTTATCGTATTTGCAAGTAACGTCTCACTGTGACAGATTTATCTTCTTTTCAAGTAACATCTCACTATGACAGGTTTAAGCATCTTTTTACTAGATAACTTTTTGCAAAATCCAAATCATTTTCAGGTAAATTGTCTAACGGATTAGACACTTGACTGGGACAATCGGATAATATTTTAGCTGTTACAACTAAAGCTGGCAGTTCATCCACATTCGCATCAATATTAAAATTAGCATCTCTTCTCCTTCCAAATTCTTTCTCATTCGTGAGAGGATTGTCGTGTCGTTGTCATTCAGCAATGTCTGAATATCTTCAGTATTAACGTCGTTCAAATATAATTGGTACGCATTATCAACAAGTTTGTTTCTTCGATTATGTTATAGCGATGTATTTTTTACAGAAGTAACGTAAAACGAGGTATCATTGTATATGATTGCATCATTACGCCCACTGTTCGTCTTCGACCGCAACAGCACCCTATCATCACCACAATCAGGGTGAGGCGATGCAGGTGGTAAGGGGACGCATTGAGGGATGCACACGCAAAAGATGCGCTATTTTAATGTACCCGCAAGGAACTCTACGAATTGGACGCCTATTTAATATTATGTACCGATGTTACGATACGAAGATTCACGGTCTCGGTCTGACCGATCTGGATAGCGCGGTTTCGTGGGATTCCTGTGTTCCTGAGTTAAGAGCGTGGAAACTTGTAATGCGCCGATGCTGAGTTCGAGACAGCTGAGGACCACGACGCTCCGCATTGACTATGCGATGTAGAAGCGGAAAGAAGAAGTTACAGACGAGACACAATGATATATTGAAGCCATTGTTAGGCCGAAGAGCAAGAATGAACTAAGAAGAGCAAGAACTTCTAATAATCTTTGTCCCTAATGTTAATGTACTCGTATATGAAATATTACTTCTTTGATCCATCGCAAAGAACTGTTGAAAATGACGATCCACCACTCTGAGCCAATGACAAACAATCTTCCTGTGATTTGAGACTTAATTTTTGCGTTGAAATGTTTTCTGGGCGTGTTTTATTGTTGAAGCGTAGATTGGTGGCTTGTGCTTGATAAAGTTTACCCAACACCTCATCATCCATCAGCGTCTTCTGCAGTCGGGGTACTTCTTGATTAACTAGCCTTGTCAACTTATCAGCTTGTTTCTGAGATGATTTAACAGCAATTTCTTTAACGATTTTCACCATAACACCGTTCACTAAGATGTTTGGGATGTCTTCTACGTTGTGTGCTGCGAGCTGTTTGCAAACTCTTTGTATCATTGTATTCAAATTGATTGTATCTAGGACACAACGATAAGTCACAGCAATCCCACAAGAAATTGAGTGATTTTCAACAATTTGAAGAAACTTGTTGACTATGTCCACTGCTATGATGTTCAATTCTTCTTCATGATAAGTTTGATTTGGTTGTTCACGAATTTGAGATGTTCCGCTTATTTTCCTGGCTAAAAGAATACCCCAGGTTAGATTTCCCTGCATATCTGTCTGTTGCAACCAGCGATCTCCAATATCTAAAATATTAACATTTGACTGAGAAGTGTTTGATCTGTTTTTTGGAAATATTGGTCCCTCCATATGACTATTGACCGTATTGACAAATGGTTTTCGAAACATAACACTCATAGAATTGAAGAATGGCCAAATGATCGTTTCTAGTAGTTGAGTTGGCCAAAACTTTAGACGAATCGCTCCTGACGATACCGTACGAGTATTTTCAATAGAAGATTCTTTTGAATTTGGAACAGTTTCGAATTTCTGACTGATACTTTCTTTGGTTATACTCGTACGAGAATATCTCGTACCATGTGAGACTTTAGATCCTCTTTCTTGTACGAGTATATTCTGAACAATTTCACCATAATCTGTTTGAATGTTTCTTTTCTCGATAGAGCGTCTCTGTGTATTTTTACGATTTACGATTTTTACAAAGGTTTTAGTTTTGTTGTTTCGGAATGTCTCACAAATACCTTGGCTCCTATCACGTCCTCTCGGATAGTTCTTGATACAATGTAAACGGTATCCGTCGCCTATATCTGTGTCTATAATACTTTCTCCATTTTCATCATCATTATCTTGGAGCTGAATGATTTTCAAAACTTGTTCAAAAGGATTTTTTTCATTTTGTTGTTTGCTGAGCATTTTCAAAGTACTTTTTTCAATCTCCCATTCTGCAAATCTATCATTGAAAATAAGATTAAAACCCCCATTTGGTGGAGACGTCGGTGGTGAATCTTCCTTAGTCAAGTCTTCAAATATCCGTTCACTAACTCGCTTCGAGCTTTTCTTTAAAAAACTCTTCCAGTTTTTAGTTCCTGATTCTAGAAAATATGTGTTTGACGCAGTCAATTGAGGTTTTAGGGATGAAGAGATGACATTTTCCAAGTCGTTGTCAAGAAAGGCTCCATTGAGTATAGCCTCGTAGTTAGTGAAGATATTAGTCCAGTCATGCTCCTCCAAGCGGCCCTGAGAAGCTTCGACAGAAAGATGGCTATTCGAGCCTTGGAGGATATCATTGTAAACCGCTTTTATATCCCATTTAGAATGAAGATTAGCGATGAAGTGCGCTTTATCCAATATTTCTTTCAACATTTTCGGCAATTGCGATTTATCACGAATGCTTAGTAAATTATTAGAAAACTTTGTATTTTTTAAAATGGCATTTTTTTTATATTTTTTGCTTGACGAAGATGACAATCCATCTAATAGAGAATACCAAGTTTCTGGCTTGTCCCATTCCCATTGTGTAGGGTCAAAGTTTTCATTAGCTTCTGAACTAGATAAATAAGTGGAGAAAATTTTTCCACCTATCCGGAGAAGGGACTTAGGAAAATTCAAGGGTAATAATGCTCCATTAAGCGCGCCATTGAACATCCCCAGATACGTATCCAAGTCTTTGTAATTCCATTCCGACGGATCCCACTCGCTATTAGCATCAGCTCCCCCTAAATACGCTCCCCCGATAGCACATGCAATAGATAATATTATTTTTACAGATGCCTCCCCATCAGGATCTGTCAACGATACAGGAGAGTTGCTAGCGTACACGTATGGACTAGAGTACTGTGCGAGCGGGTCCGGCTGGTAGAAGCGGCCGATGCTGGGGTCGTAGAAACGCGCGTGGTAGTTATACAGGCCCGTCTCCTCGTCCCACTCCTGGCCGGTGTAGCGGTAGGTTGACTGCGCAAGTGGGTCGCTGCCGTAGCTCCTCATTAATTTCCCGTATGGAAGATAGTCGTACGCGGCCATAACCCTTCCACCGCGCACCACTAGCCGCACCGATCCGGCGTGGTCTGTCACCACGCTGTGTAAGACGCCGTTGCGGATAAAGGCCAACAGGCCTCGTGGTCCGTATAAGTACGCAGTGAGACGCTGTCGAACCGGCTGACCAGAAGAGTCGAACTCCGTATTCCGGTCTACCATTACTCGTCCTTCTTCATCTCGAAGGTATTGGGTCTCGGTGCTTAGCCTACCATCGGCGGTGAACACTCTCTTCAATACTCGTTCCCCTTGCGCATCGTACAAGAATCGGAGGCTCCTGCCGTCTCCGAGGAATATGGCGGTAGTGCGCTGCGATACTGGATGGTAGTCGATGCGCT
Source organism: Odontocerum albicorne (assembly GCA_949825065.1). NCBI lineage: Eukaryota > Metazoa > Arthropoda > Insecta > Trichoptera > Odontoceridae > Odontocerum > Odontocerum albicorne. The sequence goes on along the minus strand of OX463862.1, from coordinate 23,744,337 downwards.
GGATCCCGCGATGCCCGGCAACTACCAGGTTTCCGCGGGAGTCGTGCTGTAACTTGAATACCTCTTCTCGTGTTCCACCCGTTTCCACTTTAACGCTCTCTAACCGGTTGCTGTCCTTCTGGTACCGCAGCTCATAGCGGCTGGACCCTGAGTAGAAGTGATGATGGTTCCCGTTAGCGTCGATTTTGTAAGACTCCACATCAAATGGACTTTCACCAAGAGCGAAGGTGAAATGTTCTCCTAGGACACGCACTATGTCAGCTATGAAATCGGAATAGCCCGAGAGAACTCTGGTGAAGTCCTCATTTAGAACGTCTTTGATGTTTTCGAGATCCGGAAAATGTTTCCTTTTACGTAGGTGATCGAAGATTTCCTTGGCTTTCAATTTATGGTCTCTTGATTCCGCTTTAGAAGTTTCTCGATCGTTTAGACCTTTCCAATTGAAGAAGATCTCTTCGAAGCGTGAATAAGTCAATGTCTCTTTTTGTACAATTGATTCATAGATAAGTGTTTTGATGGGCTCCACATAGATGACGTACGTAAAATGCAACTCTTTCAAATCTTCGTAAAGCTTTGAGTCACGTAAAAACGATTTGCCGCGTTTTCCGACCGCGGACGATTCCGAGGAATTGCGATTGTCTGACAAAATGAAATCCTCTTCCTTCAATCGATTCCAAATATTGAGTGATTGTTGAGGGCTGATAGCTCGGATTTCTTTGGAAAATGAATCAGGTTGCAAAGGTTCAACATTATCTTCGGTGTATTCGGTAAAGTATTTGGCTTTGACGAGCTCCTGATGGTTGCCGTACGCGTACCGATGTCCGTAGAAACGTGGAGGTTGCTTTTCTGCTAGCAGTTGTGAGAGATGTGTGCCTATTACACCACGGCATTGCAGAGGAAGACTCAATTCATCTTTTCGCTCTCGTATGAGTTCTTTGAGTGGTACACCCATTGGCGAAAGCAGACCTATCCTCTTGAGGGCCAGAATACACAACTCAGAGACAGAAACATCAGGTATGACATCCTTAGTCACTTTAAACTCTCTACCATCCACATTTCCAGACCAACTAGCATTGAAAGTAGTACGCATGATTATTCTGTCACCGAAGCCTTCCTGCCCATAGCCGCTCGTGGTATAAAATATGTTTTCAGTAAGGTATGGGTCCGCTATCTGTTTGAGAAAACCGGGAGAATTGTAACTGTAATTCCGAGTCAAGTTGCTGAAGTTATGACTTTCAGTGCTGATCTGCCCGTCTGCATTATAGGAGAAGCTCGCAAAATACGCAATGTCCTCGGGAGTGCCCAGAGCACTCAGCAGCCCGAGCTTATTGTAGCTGTAGATCAAGTCGAGGCCGCGGCCTCGAAAGCTAATCGGGTAGGAGAGTCTATACACACGGCCTCCTCGGTAATGGTTGCGGAAAGTAGTCAAGTAATCGGAATCACCACTTGTTTCTAGAAGAGGGATGGTGTGTCTCTCCAATATGCCTTGGTGCGCGTTAAAATATAACTTATCAATGACCGAATCTACGCCGTCGTACGTTACGATTGCTTTTTGTGTTCCCCGCACCGATGGGTTTGGATGAGTGTTGAAGTAATATATATCTTGAAAGTCTTCAACGGATATTGGGTCCCCTCTCTCCAAGTGGCCAATTAATGCCGATTTAAGCAATGGTTTTTTTAAAGACCCCGTTTTAGTCAACTGTCCTCGACTATCGTAGTTGAAATAAGTGACTTGTTCGATATCATCGGAAGGTCCTATAACTAGCTGAAAGCGCTTTTGTCCCTTGAAATCATAAAGAAACTCTTCAACACCAGTATCACAAGTACTTCTTCGTACCAGTTGCCCTTGTCCGTCGTACTTCAAATGGCTACCGAGGCTCCCTTGCAGGCGTTTATTTTTCTCAGATAGATGATCTTCTCCAGCTCTCCATGGCTGTACATTGCTGAAAGTGTCCACCTCCTCGTGATAAAGTGGAGGCAATATCTTCACCAGTTGATTCTTCTCATCATATTCGTAAGTAGTTAGCAAATTGTCGTACCCAGTTACTTGGATATATTTCGCGACCTTATTGTTATTTTTATCAAAAACATAAACTCGTTCACTGCCGTTTGGACTGATTAAAACTTCTTTTCGATAACCTTGCGCTGCAGGAAAATGATTATTTAAAAAGTTATTATTGCTTTTGTCACTATATCGTTCCGCATACTGACCAAATATAGAAAATTCCCGCCCAGGCAACCCTAGAGCTTTCTTTCTGTCCAAAGGGTTATGGTCGTATTCGGTCCTCGTGTAAGCATATCCTCTGTCCTCTGGATTTAACCGATCGACTTCCCCTCGAAGTCTACCGGAAGACCAAACTGAATTGGGATCGTGCGGATTTATATTTTCGACAAATTGAACGTTACAGGACAACAGGGATTGGATTCCGTCCCGTGTTATTCTAGTTGTTTTAGTTTTGATCGCCTCTCGTCCTAGAAGGTCGTATAGAGTTTCAGTAACCAATGCCGATTTTTCATTTTCTAGTTGAATAACTTGGGTTTTTTCTCCAAAGGGATTATTATACTGGAGTGTAATTTGAGGCCTATTCATAATTAAAAGGTTTTCCACTAACACTTGCCCTTCAGCTTCTAAAACTAAGGAAGACGTCGAGTTCTCTATACTCGGACCGAGTGGTGCTTGGTCATATAATAGTACGCCGTCAACCAATATCGCCGTACGATGCTTTTCAGTGATGAACACCAACTCTCCACTTAGTGTTAGTGGCAGAAGAGAAATATGTTTTGAGGCAATTGTCAAAAGTGCAGACGTATTTTCACTCGATAGCTTCAGCGACTTGTTTCCCCAGACAAAGTGCAAAGAAGATGGATTCGAGTTCAAAGAATAGAAGCAGCGCAAGGCAGCAGATTGAGGATGGAAGACAAACCCTCCGGCTTCGATGCGATTCGGATTAGTATTGCGGTGCCACAATTGACCTGGAGCCACTTCCCAAGCGGCGGGATCGTCCGACTTCCAACGATTATGCCACGCGATAGAATTGAAAGATTCGTAGAATCCGTTCTCTGGTTTTAATTCTAAAACGCTCGGCCGCTTATTGAGTTTGTCTTCCGATGGTGAAGAAGTCAAGTTACCTGTTTTACTCGATATGATGACATTCTCAAGGTGCTGATCTTCATCGATAACAGCCATTTCTTCTTGGAAGTGGTTATACAGAAACCTTCGAACTTTTCCATTTGTCTGGATTATTGCCGACAGTTGACCCGTGAGAGGTCGATAGACTTTTGCTTGGAAATTCAGGGCAAGCGGCGAGAATCGGATATGGTCTACATCCACATAAGTGTGTCGGTCAGTGCTTATTTGTATCGTAATTGTTAAGTTTTCGGCTTGTTTATTTCTATAAGAATCTTCGTGACTTTGTCTAAAAACTTGCAGATCCATCAGAACCTCCAGATAAAACCAGTCTTCTGACTGTCGTTTTACTCGTGCGATGTATTCATACAATCGCTTTCCATCTAAAGAAGTTAAAATTGCTTTGAAAATTGGAGCGGATTCATTCAAACGCAGTGTTTCACTACAACGTAGCCAAGAAGAAGCTATATAAGTCGCTTCTTGATCTCGCGGCTGAAGAAATCCTCGGAATAAAGACGCGCGATTTCTTTTTGGTCCTTTTAAACGTAAGAAGTTGTCTCCCGTGAAAGAAAAACCACGTTTGATGACATTCGCTTCATTATAGTTCCAAGATTTAGCGGCAACGGTGTTGTTACCTGTCGGTAGACCTATTTGATTGATTTCATAAGACTCGAATCCATAATACGCGGTCTGTTCATCTGCTGTACTATACGGGAAGAAATTGCTGATTAAGACTTCGCCACTTCGATCCCACAACATTACACCAGATCGATTCATTTCGTCTTTCCCCTTTGTTTTTGTAGTAACGCTGGATTGCTTTCGGTTATCGGGTATTGGATTTATTTCTTTCTCATTAGCGTCCACTATTTTATTAACTCGGTCCATTTCATCTCTGTCCCAGTGATAATTAATTGTCTTTTCAATCCACCCAGACACGTTTCTGTTTGACGCGGGTATGACGAGAACTGTTTCATAAAGATTCCGCGTTTCTTTGTGTGAAATAGATTTCCTCTCGTAACTAGTCTGTCGTCTGATATCTCCATAGCTGTACTCTATTTTCACAACTTGCACCTCAAACTTTGCAGGTACGAGGAATAACAAGGAATAAGCAAAACAATCATATTCCGACTTTGTTTTAGATATGGTCAATACAGTGTGCCCATTCTGGTGTAAAAATTGTTCGTTTTCCAAGTGACGTTCAGGACCCAAGGATTGTTCATCTACAAACGTCACGAATTTAAATGTATTATTAGGCAATGTTTGATAAGCCAGATAATGAGGGTATCGGATAATGAGGGGTTTTCTTGGTAAGTATTTTAAAACATTGCCAACCTTTGCACCAGAACTGTTTGTCCTATATAGGTTTGAAGACGTTTCGTTTTTAAATTCCAATAAGAAATGGTGACCCAAAGGTATGGACCGTGGTTTCGGCGAATTTTTCCATTGCCAACTGGTACCCAGCATTCTCAGTACTCTATAATTACCACAGACAATATCTCCACCAAGTTCACACTTATAAGTTGAGAGATTGAACAAAATATTTTGTTTTGAAAACATTTTCCAATAGTCATCAAGTTCAGCGCGTGCAATCAGTCGTTTTTTATCTTGTATACTTTTAATTCCCTTTCCTGTTACACTGTCTATCACCATTTTGAAAACGTTTCCCACTTTTCTGTATTTAACATCGAACTTATGACCTCTTTTACTACCCATAGTGTATTTGAGATTATATAAATTGTCCATGGTGACCAGTTCTCGGGTTCTCTTGACAACTTTGTATTCGGTGTCAAGTAAATATAATAAAATATGATAAGAAAGGTCACCTTCTTTCTCTCGCAAATCATTTAACAAAATAACGTTGTTGTAAACTTGTAGATCGAGACTAGTGAACATATTGACGAGGCTGTCCCTCCACTGCGGCGATAAATCGAAACGTTCCAAAGTTTCAGTTGCGAAAACATTCGGAAGATTTTTGTCTAAAATCTCCTTTCGCCACCTGTTTTGCTCATCTCTATGATAAAGCCACAACTCTCGATTACCAAATCCAACAATGAAGTGTCTGCTGACTGCGAGACGTGAAACATTTGAGGCTTTGAGTGAGATCTTTCTCCAGTCGTGTTTCTCCGCCTGCCATTCCAACAAGATGAATTCCTCTTTTTCAGGTTCAATTATTACCAGAAAATCCTCGCCCATACCGACGAGACTTCTTTTTTCAAGGACATAAATCATCGGACTTTCAGACCAATCGTCTTGGATACGGTGGAACAAAAAAACATCGAGAGTTCGTTCGTTTCGCACATTCACTGCGAAGAAGTCCCTGGCTGTATGGATGGAGAATGATGCAACAGTGTGCTTATTCTCACAGGACAATGTAGCGACAACTTGAGACATTCTAAGGTTATATATTCGCAAATTGATGAACGTTTTCGTTAAATCTTTGTAACCCATTACTGTGTAATTTGTTCCCGCGGCCAGAATTGGTATTTCGTGGAGAGAAAATAATTTTCTCTTGAGTTCACTATCCGCATTCATCGGAGCTCTGATTTCATAGTAAAAACGGACTGTTGCGCCTCCCGGCAAAGAACATTTGACTAGATAAGGAGAATTGAGATTAGTTTCGTAATCAAAATCAAATAGCGTTTGAGGTTCGGATCCGGCGTGATGCTGTTGAATATTCTTTAGCTTTCTTTGCTTACTCGTATTATCTAAGATGTAAGAAAATAGAAGTGTTTGCGTATAATCTGCAGTTGTGACGGTGTAACTCTTTAAATAACTATTCTGCACTAACTGTGTGTCTACAAAGTTAATATTTCCTTCTGTGTCGATCGGGCGAGGTTCATCATATTCTCCTACTTCTTTAGTTGCGTAGTTAAATACGACAGATAGTTCTTCATCGTCGTGAACTTTCTTCAGTCGAATGGAAGTTGTATAATTCTTTCCACTGGATATTGCGGTCAAATCATTTTGATATTGGTAATGTACGGTGTTATTAGTCTGTTTGATGTATCTCTCTCCCAGAAACCAACCTTGAGGAAGAGGCCGTAGTGTCTCATTATCCCTCCCATACCCTCTCCAATGTTCCCATCCCAGGCTCCACAAGACAGCGTCGTTCCGTTGTCCATAAACATCTCGTTCCTTGACAGTGTCAACAATCCATTTATCGCTTTTCAGCTCGTGGATAATTTCTACTTCAGAATCTTCGATTCGGTATATCATTTTACTATCGTCTGAAGTTGTTAGTTTTAATTCATGCGACTTTCCTCGCCTTGTTAATGAATAACGGGTGTCTTCGGGAAATATGCTGTCTCTGTTTAGCAAGACGATACAGTCTAGCGTTAAAGGTAACAGCCAACCGATACCGACCAGATCCTTCGCTTTAAGCGCTTGCTGGCTGTCGTAGAAAAGGTCGAATTTTAACTCTGACCCTATAGCTAAGGGAATGTGAATAAGCGGTATTCTAAAGCGCAATTCTCCTGATAACGAATCGACTGGATTTTTCAATAACGAGTCTTCCCACCGCTCAACCCACCTGAGCGTTGGCTTCACAGGCGATGACAACCGGTTGCTGATAGTTGGTAATACAGCGTGAGTATACAACGGTTTATAAGAACTTGATATCATATCATCCTCACGCTTGTTTGTTCCAGAATGGCGAATTTTGGTCCTAAAAGAAGAATTAGTAATCGGTTCATCAATAATACGGCCACATTTAACTTGTCCTAAAATATTTTGTGTTATTATTAAAGGATATTTGGAAATCGGTGGGTGAGATGGGATCGTGCCGATTACATCGGAGTATAATTCAGTTCCGGGTAAATGATCGAACTTGATCAACGGTTTCCAAACGAAAGAACTCGAATCAAAGGTGAGGGCCGTCAGACCGTTCGGCCCAGTGAAAAGTAAATCGTCTCTTTCGTCGGCATTCAGATCTACAAGTCGCAGTGACTGAGTGTATTTGGGAAGCCAACCGGAGAGTCTGGAGAATTCTGCGCTTCGATGCAAGAGGGACAGATCTTCGATGGTGTTGTTGTACTGGAAGACAAACAATCCGCTGTCATTCAGTTGGAGAACGTTTTCGAAATCTTGATTAAGAAGATTACCAAAGAACAAATGGTTACGTATAGATGTGGTCCGCGAACCTGCAAGTTGTGCGCTATTGTAAATGGTTCTCAAATTATAGTCCTCGTCAAATTGGTACGCCTCTAATCCAGCTTCTGACCTTACTATTATATGTTCTGGAGATTGTCTCTTGGAAGTGTAGAAAGTGGTTTGAGGAGACTTCCACACTGTTGACAGGTTCAATTCATTTTCAAGCTCCAATAAAGGATTCTGATGGTTTCTCTCTAAATCTTGGGTGACTACATAAAACTTTACTTCTCCAGCGCTATTTCTACTCATAAGCCCAAAAAGCGTTCTGTTTGGATAAAAATTTCCAGCTAATATAACACTGTGCGATTTTTCCCAGCCATAAGAATTATGGAACAGGGTGTCTTCAGCCAAGAGACGCAGTCCAGGATCTTCCGTTTCTACTTGGTAGAACTGTATGCCATTCTCGTTTCGAAGAATCACAGTATCAGCATCACCACCGAGTCTATTGACCCAGAGAGGGTATTGCAGAGGGGAAGTATGTGAGGACTCCTCAAAAATATTTATCTTCCAACGAAAACTCCAAACGCCTGATCGAGGACTATATTCCAGACCTATCAGATCATTTTCAGAACGAAAGCTTACAATTAAAGCTTTTTTCGTATTTATCAAATGAATTCCAAAAACTTCTGATCGGGACCCTTCTAATAGATCAGTTTGATTATATAATCTATAGATCATTTCTGCCATCGTGTGATATGTGATTATTAGAGTATTTTTAAAAAGACCGATTTGTTTGTGTCTATGGAGAAACCGTCGATAGTCTAGTTGTGTCCCTCCTGCATGCACTGGCAACTGCCAGCCATATAACTGTACGAGTATAACCGATGCCAATACTCGGAAAGGACTAAAGCAAAATAACTGAGTGTAACGTAAACCTATGCACTTCGATGAGATTCGTCTTCTCACCTACAACGCTGTGTCTCGAATGCAGATGGCGACCTCCGTGGTGTAGTTGATAAGACTCTTTGGTCAGAAGACAGGAGGAAGCACGATAGATAGCGCGAGAAATGCAAGGACGTACTTACTGCATGAAGCGCTTAAAAATGTTTGTGCCCAGCACAACTTGGAGCAAACAGCAGTAGATAGAGTCAAATGGAGTTTAACTGTTGCCAGTCATCAGGGACCCAATGGAGAAAGAAGACGCAGACAGGCTGCAAGTAATGAAGCTTCTTGTTCTTTAGGCAACAGGACTCGCCTATCACAAATTGTCATCAACAATGGCACCAAACTCAAATATACTGAACCCACTTTTGTATTGTGCCTTCTATTACAAACGTCAAGGGTAATGGCCGTTCATTCACTTGCTAAGACAGTTTACTTGCACCAGGCGGTTTTGTATTTGGTTCACGATGGTATCCTGAAAAATAGAACAGGTCTGGTGACAATTCTCGCGCGTATCAGTTTTGTTGCCTCTTTCGCTTTTTTTTCTTTCGCACGTGGTAGTTTAATATACACCTGCGACTAGGAGCAACGAGTTCCGTGCCTACTTCAGTTATTCTAAACCCGAGGACTCGATTAATGGGGCCACGAATATCTTGTCTCTCGACACGCTTTTTAGTGTGTTAAAAGGGAATCGTGGTATTTTAAATATTCAATATTGAGAGATTCACTTGATAATTAAAACGGTATTGTTTAAATTGGTACTTGTAACACTAAAAATGTAATTGCCAGTATAGTTCTTTAGGTGTCTCTGTTCTTTTGATTTGCACTTATTGTATTAATACGAATACTTCTCGAAATATTGGTCCAACACTTGGCACTTGACAGAGAGCTACTCGTAACTTGTCTGGATGACGGCGCTGACCACCCGAAGGGGGGTGCTGGTGATGAGACAGGTGCTCACACAGTCTGCAGCCAAGACTTCACTAGTCAGGGTGTCGATGGTCTTAAATGAAGCAGACTTAATATGCTGATGGGTTCTCCTTGTGCACGTATCTTCAGAAGAACTTTAATTAGATCACTGAATTATGGGCAGGCAGTTATCTTCAGGCACTGTCGTCCGTGTGCAGTGTCGAGATGTTAGATGTAGCATAACGGAATGTCACATCTTCAAATTATTCATTCTGCAAGAGATTAAAGCATTTTAAATCAAGTCATTTTAGAAACAATCGGCCATTCTGGCTTAAAAGTAATCATCAAAATATTCGATATCCACTTAGATAACAAAAAGTCATTATCAAACTTATCGATATCCACTAAGGCAGGGGTGGCCAAACTTATCGATATCCACTAAGGCAGGGGTGGCCAAACTTATCGATATCCTCTAAGGCAGGGGTGGCCAAACTTATCGATATCCACTTGGGCAGGGGTGGCCAAACTTATCGATATCCACTAAGGCAGGGGTGGCCAAACTTATCGATATCCACTAAGGCAGGGGTGGCCAAACTTATCGATATCCACTAAGGCAGGGGTGGCCAAACTTATCGATATCCTCTAAGGCAGGGGTGGCCAAACTTATCGATATCCACTTAGGCAGGGGTGGCCAAACTTATCGATATCCACTAAGGCAGGGGTGGCCAAACTGCGCCAAACGTGGTGCATTGGATGATTACAAGTGGCGCATTGCATCCTTGCGCCTACTTACTCTTTAAAAAAAGGCGTCATTACTGAATCTATCTTCATATTTTCAACACCAAAATGCTCTCAGTTCAATTCATGCAGCCTTCGGTATTGTTCAATTGTACGGTGTCTGACACTTAGAATGGAACTTGTGAGCTGTCACTTTAGGCGGGTTTACAAACGTACGAATATTTCTATCGGTGTTGCCATTGCGCGTTCCCGCTCAAACGTTCGCAAACACCGCGCACCACGTGTTTGAAGTCACGTGCGGATGAGCGGCGAGCGCTCAGAGCTTTCTCTCTCTCTCTCTCTCTCTCTCTCTCTCTCTCTCTCTCTCTCTCTCTCTCACCACATCCAACAACTGTGGTCCAGAGTTATCTTCACCAAACGAGACTCTCCGGCAGCTGTAACACCATCAGTGGGGTCCACGACAGCGATCGTCCTCTCGTCCAAGAGATCATTTCTGACTATTGTATTGTAGATTGGTGCTCCAATAAACGTGTGTCTTTTGAAATGGCGTAAATTAATTAATTGAATTGCGTGATTGAGTTATTCCTTTTCCTCCCCTAAGCGAAGCAGATCCTACCCCTATTTTACAACCCCAAACGTGAACGAAAGAAGGTAAAATAAGGGCTTGAGTTGTATGGCGTATCTGAACTCATCTGTGAAAAAATTGGCGCATGGTATGCCAAAGGTTGGCCACCCCTGCACTAAGGTAACGAATAGAAAACTACATAGTATTCGATATCTACTAAGGAAACATTAAGTAATCATCAAAATACTAACCATCCAATACGGTATTCCCCGGAGGTACGCCGGAGGTACGACGAAAGTACGTAGAAGGTACGCCGGAGGTACGTTGGGGGTACGCCGGAGATATGCTGAGGGTACGCTTAATGTACGCAAAAATATTCGAAAACTCTTTGGTGCGGAAAAAATATTCGAAAACTCTTTGGTAAATTTCGGTATTGTTTCATTTATGTGATCGAAAAATACAAAATATACTCACCAATGAAGAGAATGAACTGGAGTAATTTCCCAAATGGAAGGCACTTCGAAGGATGCAATTCGTGATGCGGTCTAGGAATATAAAAAGGAAAATGAATTGAAACGATATCCATTCGTATATTATATAATGGGCATTATATAATATACGAATGGATATCGTATATTATATAATGGGTAGGTGGATGTAGCGAGAAGGCAAATGTTAAATAAAGATTGAGGTTTTCACAGCAACAACAAATATTCTTTGTGTTTGCCACTTTCTCTGTAGACAAATTTGAAAGGAAACTGATACCTTGGAGTGAGGTGTCCATTTGATATGAAATACAAATTAAATTGATATGTAACCTTTTAGTTCTGAACTTATGAAACAAGCTTTTTTTTTAAATCGGCAATCCGCCCAAACTAGGATGATTTGTGCCACCATCAAACAGGCAATCCACTCAAACTAGGATGATTTGTACCACCACCAAATAGGCAATCCACCCAAACTAGGATGATTTGTGCCACCATCAAACAGGCAATCCACTCAAACTAGGATGATTTGTACCACCACCAAATAGGCAATCCACCCAAACTAGGATGATTTGTGCCACCAACAAATAGGCAATTCACCCAAACTAGGATTATTTGTGCCACCACCAAATAGGCAATCCACCCAAACTAGGATGATTTGTGCCACCACCAAATAGGCAATCCACCCGAACTGGGATGATTTGTGCCACCACCAAATTAAAGATATAATGAAATAATAAAGCCAATTTAAAATATATATAATCCGAGATATTTCTAAGTTTCAACTGATCATGCTTTAAAACTGTAACAATTGATCTATAAATGGAAAAGTTACTCGAAGTAAGAAGAAACGCAACATTCATTGGACGTAGGAAAGATATGGAATTTAGTAAATCAAATCTATCTTGCAAAGGACAACTCATAAATACATCGTCTTTGGTTTAATCATCCAGACCACACTCGCAGCCGGGATTCTCTACAATACCCATTCTGTAAAGGTGGACTAGCCACCACGAAGTGGCCCATCTGCAAACGACACATGACAGACACTTCCATCTTGTTCATTCCTATAATATTACACCATGGTTTCAAAGGAATATATTGTTGGATTGATTTACACATATCTAGAGCCCTTATTAATACCAGTTATATCCCAATCCAACGCCCATGGGTGCCAAGAATCATGCTTAGTTTTATTCAAAAGACCAGTTACTGGCAGTGAAAGCTCAGATAGGGGACAACCGGAGGAACACGCTTCCTTTGCTAAGGAATCAACACATTCATTACCAGTGATACCAACATGCGAAAGAATCCAAGCTACAGAAATCAGAATGATTTGACACATAAATGTATTTTTTTACACAATAACTTAACTTAAAGTGGCAGATCTGTTTCGTTTAATAAAAAAAAATTGTCAAACTGAAATTTAAGTCGTGTAGAATTTTTTTTCACGTTTAAGAATGAAATCACTTTTTTAAAACGGAGTCTGCAATATAAATAACAAAACGATTAATAACGTTTTTATTTTATTTTAGTGTACAGAATTATCGTAACACGTTCAATTTTTAATAACAGAGATATTCAGACACAGGAAGAAAAAGGGTGGATCAACGGTATTTTGAATAAATGTCCCCGATTTGAATGCAACGCGCATTGAGAAATGAAGCAAGACGGGATTATTCCAAACAGATAAAACATCGAAATGTCGCAGGGAATATGTCAAAAATAATTTCTACGGACGAAACTGCTAAACTGACGAATAACATCGCTACAGGGGTCGGCGCCATTTAAAATGATCCCCGACGATTTCAAACAGACAATTGCCATTGCAGTCAAATTTGAATTTACTCTCTTGCAAAATTCAACAGGCAAATAAATAGTTAGTTTATGGTATATTCACGAGGCCTTCTAATTGACATACGATCTATATTCACGGGGCCTTCTAATTGACTTACGATCTATATTCACGAGGCTTTCCAATACGCTTACGATTTGGCTGAAAATTGTTACAATTTACGGAGGAATGTCCAAGTTTTATTTATTTGTTATTTATATTGCGTAAGGCCCATTTCGAATTTAACAACAATTTGAACAAATAAAACTGCCGTATTTGGGCTATGAAAAATTGCAGCATAAAAATGATATCCAGAGAGGAGAGTCACTGATGTGACGGTATCGGACAAGCGTATTATTGTTTGATATATTTTTGAATGGAATGGTGCAACTACGAGTATGACAGTAAAAAGTGATCTTTATTTAGAGATGAAGTCAATTTTCATCCCGAAATTTCATGAGTAAGGATTGCATCTTTGGTTTCAACAAGATTTTTCTTACAAAATCACAAAACTAATTTATTTGGTTTATTCGAAACATCACGCACGAAGATGCAGTACGAAACATCACGCACGAAGATGCAGTACGAAACATCACGCACGAAGATGTAGTACGAAACATCACGCACGAAGATACAGTACGAAACATCGCGCACGAAGATGCAGTACGAAACATCACGCATGAAGATGCAGTACGAAACATCACGCACGAAGATGTAGTACGAAACATCACGCACGAAGATGCAGTACTAAATATGAATCAAAAAGCATCGAAGATGGTTCGGCCACGTAGTAAGAATGAATGAAAAAAAAATATTTATTTTTATTCAAACATTATAAAATGCACTAAAATTTGGAGAATAAAACCGTTGCATGACGAAATGAATCAAATATGGAAATATACAATAGTGAAATCTTAAAAAAAAAAAAAGATAGTTTGAATAACAAGGCGTATATTTTCTCTCTGACATAGCATGGTGGTTTGTCGCCATATTTTCCATCTCTGTTTTCTTCATTAGAATATTATAACATTAAAAAGTTATAATAAAACGAATTATATAGTAACATACTCGTACATATGTGGTATTTCGACTGGTAAAAAATATTTGGTCCTTCAAAAAAACATGTGGTTCTTTGACTTGTAAAAAATTCAAAGAATATGTGGTTTTTCGACTTATATATATTTCACGGGCAAAAGGTGGACATGATAAGGTTCGCTGACGATATTGCTATGGTTGCTGAAAGTGAAGAGGAACTACAACAGGCCTTAACAACTATGGAAAGCATTCTTCAAGATAACTACAGTATGAAGATAAATAAAGACAAAACAAAGCTGCTGACTTTAGGCCGAGCGCAGCACCAGATGAGAATAGTGATGTCGGGTAAACCACTAAAGAACACCAAGGAGTTTGTCTACCTCGGGAGCAAAATAACATGGGACGGTCGGTCCAAGAGCGAGGTCGACAGCCGTATACATCAGGCTAGACTTGCATTTAATAAAAGGTCGAAAATAATAGAATCAAATAATATAGACCTAAAACTGAGAATACTCCTCATCAAGACCTATGTATGGAGTATCTTGATGTACGGCTGCGAGACATGGTGCCTATCCGAAAGAGATAGACGAAGACTAGAGGCTTTTGAGATGTGGTCCTATAGAAGACTATTAGGAATTTCCTGGAGAGACCGCATCACAAATGAAGAGGTTCTCCAACGAATCGAAGGAGGAAGGCACCTGCTCAGGATCCTGTCCGAAAGGCGTGCAAGATGGATCGGTCATATAATACGACAAGAGGGCCTCTTGCATGCCATAATGGAGGGTATGACCGAGGGGACAAACTCTAGGGGACGCCCACGCCGAGAATACCTGGAGGACCTGTTGGTGGACGTGCGCTGCTCAACATATACAGACTTAAAAAGAGCTGCACAGGACAGGAAGGAATGGAGGAGAAGAGTTCAAATTGCTGCAAACCAGTCTTAGGACTGCAACCACGGAAGGATATATTTTTTAAAATAATATGTGACCTTTCGACTCGTGAAAAATACAATATATTAAAAGAAAATACTGTCATTACTAGTTTTTGTTTAAATATGTATGTCATATTTCTACTCGAAAAACTATATAAACAATAGTATATGATCATTCGATTTTTTTTTTAAATAATACTTGATCTTTCGACTCGTAAAAATATATTAAAAGAAAATACGGTTCTTAAGACTCGTAAAAAACTATTATATTTAAAATAATCTGATTCTTCGACTCGTAAAAAAAATATTCAAATAATAAGTGGTTCTTCCACTCCAATTTTTTTAAATGATATTTGATCATTCGACTCGTGAAAAATATATTAAAAACAAAATCGTAATCTTTCGACTGGTAAAAAAATATTTATAAGAATGTGGTTTTTCAACTCGTAAATAAATATTAAAAGAATATGCAGTCTTCAACTCAAATATTTAAAAAAAAAATAATAGATGGTCCTTCGACTCGTATTTTTTTTGTAAATGATATGTGATCTCTCGACTCGTGAAAAATATATTTAAAAAAATGTGGCCTTTCAACTCGTAAAACAAATATGTGATCTTTCGACTTGTAAAAATATTCTAAAAAATTATATAATTTTTTGATTCGTTAAATATTAAGAAGAATATGCGTATTATTGAATTACACGTTCGTTGTATATGATGTACAGCCTGGCGGGCTTTTTTCCGTGCAGAAATCTCTCCCAACTAATCACACAGATGTTTATTGTTGTAATTGAAAATCACATTTCGAAAAATGGGTTCTAACGGGAATCGAAACTATACCTCCCATTTTAAAAACAGGCGTCTTATCAAGTCACAGAGATCGTCAATATGTGGTTCTTGGTTTCGTAAAAAAATATTTATAAAAAAATATTTTATCCTTCGAACAGCAAAAAATAGATCCGTGAGACTCTCGCGCTGTAGGTGAAACTTTTTATTTCCTAAGAAAAGTTGATTTTAACATATTTATTCCATTTTTTCCATTTGTTAACGATTTTTATTCTTTTTTTTAGTATTAGGAAATGGTTATGTGGAATTTAATTCGATAAAATCTCTCTAAATAAAAAAAAATTGTTATGTGAAATTTCATTCAAGAAAATCTCTCTTTATTAAACAATTTTTTTTATTTATTCATCAATTTCCATAGATTCATACTCCAAGAAAGAAATTATGGATTTATGATATGATAGCAGAAGTATGATATTAATCATTTAGAATGTAAATTTTCTAAATGACGAGAGATTAATTAATTAATTATCAACAATATTATAAATTTATAATTACTATATTATTATAAATATAATAATTATAAATTTATTATCTTATTTTTATTATTAGAAAATATTATAAATATTATAAATAAAAATAATTAAGTTATATTTATATTTTTTTTTATATTAAATATAAATATAAGTTAATAAATAAATTAAATATAAAATAATATAAAATTATATAAATCTTTTTAAAATTATTGTATATTTTTATTATAATTATAATATAAATTAATGATTATATTATAAATTATTTTATAAATATAATAGGTATAATATTAATTTTATATTAATAATAGTATTTATTAATTGATTTAATAATAATTATTAATTTATTATAATTAAGATGAAAGTGAAGCGTTTCACTTTTCGTGACGTTCAGGCCAATTTACCCTACCGCGCCTATAGAAGTTTCACTTCAAAATATTGTGCAGTTTCTTGTATCACGGAAAGTATTAACCGTTAATAGGAATTATATCATAAGATGATTACCTCGAGCTGTTGACCACACCAGACCGCAAGGGAGCTAACACTGAAGAGATGGGCACCTCCAGGTCTGAAGAAACCACCGGCTGGAGGTGAGGCAGCCCCGCCAGTTTGTTTTTGTGTATGTTAAGCAAATTCAACCCTTGATGGTGCGTGCAAATAAAATGTTTGTCCAAGAAAACGTGGGAATTATTTAACCCACCAGTTGTCTGTCCCTCGACTATACTATATTATGACTTCCAATCGGAGGTTCACAGGTATTAAAGGATTTATTGTTTATACTGCACATCGAAGAAGACCTCCGTGGCTTAGTTGGCAACACGACCATTTCCTGAACCCAGGGTTTTGGTTCGATTTTCGTTGGAAACTTAGATTTTTTTCAGTCTAGTTTTCCAGTCTAGTTTTCACTTAGGGCCTCTTTCCGATATATCTGGTTGGTTGGAAGAGTCGAAAGAGAGTCAAGTCCACGGGTTGTACTGAATACAAAGGAAGTGTTTTATACAATACAACACGTTTCACGGATTTTAGCTGTTACATAATGTGGGTATCATTAATTATTTTCATACTAACTAAGTGGTATATATGTACATATTCATACTAACTAATTGGTATAAATGTACATATTCATACTAACTAGGTGGTATATATGGACATATTCATACTATCTAGGTGGTATATACTCGTATGCACATATTCATACTAACTAACTGGTATATATGTACATATTCATACTAACTAACTGGTATATATGTACATATTCATACTAACTAACTGGTATATATGTACATATTCATACTAACTAACTGGTATATATGTACATATTCATACTAACTAGGTGGTATATATGTACATATTCATACTAACTAACTGGTATATATGTACATATTCATACTAACTGGGTGGTATATATGGACATATTCATACTAACTAACTGGTATATATGTACATATTCATACTAACTAGGTGGTATATATGTACATATTCATACTAACTAGGTGGTATATATGTACATATTTATACTAACTAGGTGGTATTTATGTACATATTCATACTAACTAGGTGGTATATATGTACATATTCATACTAACTAGGTGGTATATATGTACATATTCGTACAAACATACAATCACACCATCTCAGAATGCTCTTCATCATCGTGGAATAAGACAGACAGAATAATTATTCCAGGACGCTCTTCATCGTCCTTCTCATCACATCAGCCTTATTATTAGTTCATATTCATTTCTTATCACTTCATCCGTATTCTGTCATATATTGTCATCTCACGTATTCTTCTCGGTGCACGCATTTCTACATCATTTACCTACTGGCCTGCTAAAAATGTGTTTCAAAATTCACGAGATTAGTGTTTATTGTACGTTTACTGTATAAAGAAATATGTTACAATTGAAGAAGAAGACATGGAGAAAACTTGGTACTCTTTCTATACCTCTCTGCTTAGTCCAGGGTTCACATTAGGTGAAACAATAGGTTCCAGGAATAAACTCATCTGGTCGATTGCATAGAATCTATTGTATGACGTTTAATTGAATGCTGGCCAATTCTCGGAATCGCCCCGCCTGGAAATTTTCTCTAATTTTTAGCTAACATACTGTTTATCTCTTAAACGATCCCTGTAATGAGTTCAACAAACAACTTTTTATACTCACATAAACAAATAAGGTACATAATTAGAATGTTATATTGGGTGTTAACATAAGTTAGTTGTGTCCGTTTTTTTTTTCCAAATGAAGAGAACATGAGGACACAACAAAAAAATTACGACAAATTAGTCAATAATGTATTCTCCTTCATTATTTTACAACAAATTAGTCAATAATGTATTCTCCTTCATTATTTACAACTTATGGCCAACGTTCTACAAGTTTTTCAATGCCTGTGCGATAAAAACCATCCATCCGGTCTTGACTCGAGGAATTCATCCAACCATGTCCACAATTCGACGTCATTATTGAAGGAAACGCCGCGCAAATTGTTCGAAAGGGACCGGAAAAGGTGAAACCGACGGCGCGAGGTCTGGAAAATATGGAGGATGTAGCAGGACTTCCCAACCAAGCGTTTGAATGGCATTTTTCGTATTGTTGTCGATATGAGGGCGGGCATTATCGTGTTGCAGAATAACACCATATTGCCGATCCGCTCTTTTTTGTTGAATTGCGGTGTTGAGCCGCTGCATTTGCAGAATGTATAGCTCTGCGTTGACTGTCTGATTGTGTTCAAGTACCTTGTAGTTGATGACGCCTTGCCAATCCCACCAGATGCAAATCATCGTCTTGTGCGGATGCAAACCTTGTTTCGCTCTGGGCGTTGCTTGTTGACGATAACTCACCCATTCTTTCCATTTCTTCATATTCACAAAAAGGCGCCATTTTTCATCACCAGTAATGATTTGGTAAAGGAACCTTTGCTTGTGGCCATGCGTAGCTCGAAGACGCGCGAGCAAACCAGCAGAAATTGTCGAACGTTGATTTTTGTTGTTTTCTCTCAAAACATGTGGAACCCAAGCGCCGAACATCTGGACTTTTTCCATTGATTTAAGATGGCGGTATACAGTCATGTGACTACAATTCATCTGTTCAGCCAATTCAACGGTGGTTTGAAGGGGATCTTCATGAGTAATATGGTTTAAGCGGTCCTCATCAAAGTCCACTGGTCATCCGGAACGCACCATGTCTTTCAGGTCGAAATTACCGTCTTTGAAACATAAAAACCATCGACGAGCTGTCCTTTCATTCATAGCATCTTCACCGTACACTTCGCAAATATTGCGAGCAGCTTTGGCAGCTTTATTCTCTCGATTGAACGCGAACGGAAGGAGGTGTCGAAAATGCTCACTTTCGTCTACTTGACATTCCATTTGGACGGCTTGTAATCAAATAAAATAATACATGTAACGTAAAAGCAAACACAATATCTTGTAAAGCAAAAAATTTCCTTTCGAATGACGTATAACCTTTACCACTTTCTAACTTTACTTTTGTTTTACTTTTGGTGCTCATTTTTAAATGGAAAAAAACGGACACAACTTATGTTAACGCCCAATACATCTGGCTGTGTTATTATTATTCAGAAAAAAATCTTTCAACCGACCAGTGCGCGCTGAACTAATTGTGTATGGGTGTGAACGAAGATCGAGTGGCTGAGACAATGTATAGTGGGAGGATACACGGTAGTGTTGGGGAAAGATACATAGTAGCGCTGGGAAAGGATACACGGTAGTGTTGGGGGAGGATACACGGTAGTGCTGGGGGAGGATACACGGTGGGGTTGGGAGAGGATACACTGTAGTGTTGGGGGAGAATGCACGGTAGTGTTGGGGGAGGATACACGGTAGTGTTGGGGGAGAATGCACGGTAGTGTTGGGGGAGGATACACGGTAGTGTTGGGGGAGGATACACGGTAGTGCTGGGGGAGGATACACGGTGGGGTTGGGAGAGGATACACTGTAGTGTTAGGAGAGGGTACACGGTAGTGTTGGGGCAGGATACACGGTAGTGTTGAGGGAGGATACACGGTAGTGTTGGGGGAGGATACACGGTAGTGTTGGGGGAGGATACACAGTAGTGTTGGGGGAGGATACACGGAAAATTTCCTTTCGAATGACGTATGTTATAACCTTTACCATTTTGTTTTACTTTTAGTGCTCATTTTTAAATTTGGAAAAAAATGGACACAACTAACGTTAACACCTAATATTTATAAATCGTGTTCGGTGTGAGCCAAGCCCACCGTCCTCGCTGCTATGGGATATTATGTCTCTATTCAGTTCCATCAATACTCGTATTTGAATAGAATCAAATATTCAATTGACTCTCCAGAGCGGACAGCTTCGGGGGTCGTATCGCCATTACTAGAAAGCATGATGCGTTCGGAGCCCGGCGGGGGCGCAGAACTCGCTCATGGTGGAGAAAGTACAAAAAAAATATCTACGATATCTCTATACTGGTTAGTCAAAAAGTTTTGAAAGCGGAAATGAAAATACATTTTTTTTGGGGGGAAATCACTTTTATTGCTCAGTATAGTCTCCCATAAGATCAATACACTTGGTCCAACGATCTTCTAACTTTGCTGTCCCATCACGGAAGTGACTTTCTGGAAAGCCTGCAAAATACTCCTCTACGACGGCTATAACCTCTTCGTTTGATGAAAAATGCTTTCCACGAAGGAATTTTTTGAGCTGTGAGAACAGCCAGAAGTCAGAGGGAGCTAAATCTGGCGAATAGGGTGGATGCTGCAACAATTCGTACCCCAATTCACTGATTTTCGCGATGGTTTTTTGAGCTGTGTGAGCAGGTGCATTGTCTTGATGAAAAATGTTTTTTTTCTTCTGCAAACCGGGTCTTTTTTCACATTTTTTTTCATCCAACTGGTCCAAAAGGTCACAATAATAATCAGAGTTGATTGTCTTACCAGTTTGGAGATAATCTATCAATAAAATTCCTTTTACATCCCAAAAAACTGACGCTAACACCTTCTTGGCCGATTTCTGGACACGAACTCGCTTCGGAGCCAAAGTAACTGGTTCACATCATTCCTTAGCCTCTTGTTTTGATTCAGGATCATGGTGGTAGACCCAAGTCTCATCCATAGTGATGAATCGACGCAGAAAATCCTTTTTATCCTTTCGAAATTGCTCCAAATGTTGCTCAGAAAGTCGCATTCGAACGTGTTTTTGTTGCATTGTTAGCAAATGCGGCACCCATTGTGCACACAGTTTTTTGAAACCCAAAACTTCAGCCAAAATATGCCATGTTGTTCCATGTGAGATGCATATGGTGTCAGCTATCACATCCACAGTCGATCGATGATCTTCCAAAACCATATCCTTTATTTTCGCTATGATTTCTGGTGTTGATGCACTTTTTGGACGTCCTGAGCGTGGATCGTCTTCAACGCTTGTACGGCCATGCTTAAACTCCAAAACCCATCGGTGAACGGTTGGAATTGAAGGAGAAGACTCCTTTAATACTTTCACCATCTTTGCATGGATCTCAGTAGCCGATAAACCTTCCAAAACAAAGAATTGAATCACTGCACGATATTCGGATTTTTCCATTGTTAAAAAATACACTGACACGTCAACTTCAAATGGCTTGTAAACAAAGAATGAATTGACAGATCGAAATGAAATCTTTAGTACGTTCTTATGAAAGATGAAATATTAAAATGGCGTAGAAATTTTGGTTTTTCTACTGCTCCATAGATGTCGCTTTCAAAACTTTTTGACTAACCTATTATTACTTACCGCCAGAATTAAAACGACCAGAATATCAAAAGAGGCAACACAAAGTGATTTTGCTTCATGATAATGCACCATCGCACTCAGCAAAACCGGTCAAGGAAACAATTGAGGCATTTAGTTGGCAAATACTTTCTCATGCGCTTACTCACCAGACTTGGATCCATCCGATTAATACTTATTTGCATCGGTGGGAAACGCACTTGCTGAGCAGCGCTTCACTTCTTACGAAAATGGTTCGATGATTGGTTTGCCTCAAAAGAGCAACAGTTTTTTTGGCGTGGCATCCACAAATTGCCAGAGAGATGGGAAAATGTGTAGCTAGCGATGGGCAATACTTTGAATAAAATATTTTTTACCCTTTTCATACAATAAATGTATATTTACTATAAAAAAAATCCGGTTTCATATTTACAGACCTAAGTATGTTTATGCCAATTTGAGTGCGACCATTATTTGTGGTATCTTGCTACGGTTTTATTTTAAATTTTGTTCCTTGAAATATAAAAATGGAAATCTCACCAATATCTAGATATTGTTTTTCATGTTCTTTTCAGTGACGAGAGATGAATTTAATTGCCACATGTGATGAGCTGGCAGACTCGTGCCAGTAATGCCCAGTTAGTCAACCAGCAGGGCTACGCTACGGTTTCTGAGCACAGCACACAGTAACAAAGCATGCTTTGGAAAGAGGAATATGGTATTTATCATATATAATAATTATTGAAATGTATTTAAACTGTTTATGTGTTATTATTGTATATTTCGTTGTCATGTCAAATAAATAAAAATTCATTTCCATTGCATAATTTTCTATTATAAAGGCTGTTGCTTCTTGCATACTTTTCTATTATAAAGGCTGTTGCTTCTTACATAATTTCCTATTATTAAGGTTGTTGCTTCTTGCATACTTTTCTATTATAAAGGCTGTTGCTTCTTACATAATTTCCTATTATTAAGGTTGTTGCTTCTTGCATACTTTTCTATTATAAAGGCTGTTGCTTCTTGCATACTTTTCTATTATAAAGGCTGTTGCTTCTTACATAATTTCCTATTATTAAGGTTGTTGCTTCTTGCATACTTTTCTATTATAAAGGCTGTTGCTTCTTGCATACTTTTCTATTATAAAGGCTGTTGCTTCTTACATAATTTCCTATTATTAAGGTTGTTGCTTCTTGCATACTTTTCTATTATAAAGGCTGTTGCTTCTTGCATACTTTTCTATTATAAAGGCTGTTGCTTCTTACATAATTTCCTATTATTAAGGTTGTTGCTTCTTGCATACTTTTCTATTATAAAGGCTGTTGCTTCTTACATAATTTCCTATTATTAAGGTTGTTGCTTCTTGCATACTTTTCTATTATAAAGGCTGTTGCTTCTTACATAATTTTCTATTATTAAGGCTGTTGCTTCTTGCATACTTTTCTATTATAAAGGCTGTTGCTTCTTACATAATTTCCTATTATTAAGGTTGTTGCTTCTTGCATACTTTTCTATTATAAAGGCTGTTGCTTCTTACATAATTTCCTATTATTAAGGTTGTTGCTTCTTGCATACTTTTCTATTATAAAGGCTGTTGCTTCTTACATAATTTTCTATTATTAAGGCTGTTGCTTCTTGCATACTTTTCTATTATAAAGGCTGTTGCTTCTTACATAATTTCCTATTATTAAGGTTGTTGCTTCTTGCATACTTTTCTATTATAAAGGCTGTTGCTTCTTGCATACTTTTCTATTATAAAGGCTGTTGCTTCTTACATAATTTCCTATTATTAAGGTTGTTGCTTCTTGCATACTTTTCTATTATAAAGGCTGTTGCTTCTTACATAATTTCCTATTATTAAGGTTGTTGCTTCTTGCATACTTTTCTATTATAAAGGCTGTTGCTTCTTACATAATTTTCTATTATTAAGGCTGTTGCTTCTTGCATACTTTTCTATTATAAAGGCTGTTGCTTCTTACATAATTTCCTATTATTAAGGTTGTTGCTTCTTGCATACTTTTCTATTATAAAGGCTGTTGCTTCTTGCATACTTTTCTATTATAAAGGCTGTTGCTTCTTACATAATTTCCTATTATTAAGGTTGTTGCTTCTTGCATACTTTTCTATTATAAAGGCTGTTGCTTCTTACATAATTTCCTATTATTAAGGTTGTTGCTTCTTGCATACTTTTCTATTATAAAGGCTGTTGCTTCTTACATAATTTTCTATTATTAAGGCTGTTGCTTCTTGCATACTTTTCTATTATAAAGGCTGTTGCTTCTTACATAATTTCCTATTATTAAGGTTGTTGCTTCTTGCATACTTTTCTATTATAAAGGCTGTTGCTTCTTGCATACTTTTCTATTATAAAGGCTGTTGCTTCTTACATAATTTCCTATTATTAAGGTTGTTGCTTCTTGCATACTTTTCTATTATAAAGGCTGTTGCTTCTTACATAATTTTCTATTATTAAGGCTGTTGCTTCTTGCATACTTTTCTATTATAAAGGCTGTTGCTTCTTACATAATTTCCTATTATTAAGGTTGTTGCTTCTTGCATACTTTTCTATTATAAAGGCTGTTGCTTCTTGCATACTTTTCTATTATAAAGGCTGTTGCTTCTTACATAATTTCCTATTATTAAGGTTGTTGCTTCTTGCATACTTTTCTATTATAAAGGCTGTTGCTTCTTACATAATTTCCTATTATTAAGGTTGTTGCTTCTTGCATACTTTTCTATTATAAAGGCTGTTGCTTCTTACATAATTTTCTATTATTAAGGCTGTTGCTTCTTAAATAATTTCTTATTGTAAAGGATGTGGCTTCTTGCATACTTTATAATATCATAGTATTATAAAGTATGCAAGAAGTATGCAAATACCAAATACCAAGAAGTATACAAATAAAAACAGCATTTATTCGGCGCCTTTCAGTGTTTTTTCATGTCCATATTTCACTCCTATACAGCAAGGTGGCATCTGAATATTGTTGTGGACTATCATCTTAGCCAATTTAATAATAAAGGAAATTAAAAATACTTCAAATGTAGCGTGAAAATATGAATGACGTGATGAAAATGAAATTGACGTATGTATGTATCCTGTCGGGAGTAGTGAGTAACTGATTGCCAACACACGTAGGGGAGGAGAAGTACTGAGAGAAGGTAACACTCCGCCTTACCGACAGCGCGAGATCAATAGGGGAAAGTCGCGCCTGCGCGCGGCAAAGGGTAGCTCAGGGAGGCTGTATGGACCGTAGGACACCTCTCAGCTCTGTCATGGCACTCTAGAAAGAGGACAGGCGCCCCCGTGAGACTCCGCTCCATCATGAGAGCCATTCAGCCTCCGTTCTGAATAAAATCCCCTCGCTACAGTGCTTCCTGGATGTCAATTGAAGATCGAAACCGCCAATATCGTTACAGAAGAGTGTTCCGTGGTTTGTGGCACACCGTCGAGTGCAACAGACAATAGTCAAATTATTTCTGTGTCTATTTTATTGAATAGTTCCGATTGTTATTAATAATAAATTATATAAACAAATGTTTCTAAAAAAGTGATACAGCATTAAAACTGTGCTTCCATTAGAATAGATATTAAAAAAGTATATATATTCTCGTATATTAGTGGACGAGATAGAGTTATAGCGCATTTAATGCGTAAGACAAGTTGAAAGCGATAAGATTTAATAAGAAAGGGTAAGAATTGATAATAATTAGAATAATAATAAATTAGAAGAGTGCGTGTGATAAAAAAAAGAAAAGAGTGGTCGATGAAGATATAAAGGAAGAAGTGACTTATTAGGTAATCGAAAAACTGTGAGATCTTTTTCTCAGATGACGCAATGAAGAAGAGTTTCAGTACCAAAATAATCAATCATTCGTTCAATCGATAAAATTCTAAATTGATAATACGTCAGTTGTGGTTAAATATTATCAAAAACTGTTCAATTTTAAACGAAACAGTCAATTCAGTGAAAATACGTGTTAAAAGGTTTTTCAAAACAAGTTGAGAAATAAAATTAATGGGTGTTTCTCGTAGAATATTTTGAATAAAAATTATACATAAAATTAAGTCCAACAAATAAAAATTAAAACAAAAAAAAAGGTTTTCTCGAAGTTAAAAAAAATAATAATTTATTCCGAATTGGCGTTGTTGATGCGTGAAGTAGGCCAATTCAATAAGGCTTAATTTTCTGTGGCTGTTTTCGATTAACGAATCAAGAATTATTGAAAAAAAGAGAAGATTCAGTCAAATAGGAAGAGAATTATAAAACTGAAGATATTTTATAACCGACACAAGAGGATCGAGGAAGAAAACAGTATTTGTGAATTCGAAATAATCAGTTCATAAAGAAGACAAGACTTGAAGGTCTTCCACAAGTGATAAGAAATATTGACGTATCGAAGAATCGAGAAAAGGGGTAAGCCAAGTAAATGAAAGGAGCGAAATTGTAAAAGATCAAAAGCGGATCCATGAAGCATTGACTTATACGGCAACAGAGACAAGGAAAGTTCGAAGACATTTACTGAAAAGTCAAGTAGATAAGTGAGGGGATAGTCATGCAGCTTCCGGGTGGAGTGAGACTCCCCCCTGCCAGGGCTGCCTTGCAGGTGGCGCTGCAGACCGTGAGACAACACCTACCTATGAGACCAGGGGGCGCAGGGGCGGAAAACCTAGACCAGCACACCAGGCAAAATGTCCGATTCGCCAGGCAAAGTGTGTACATTTGTTTACTCGTTTAGTATGTATGTGTGTGTGTGTGTGTGTGTGTGTACGTGTGCGTGTGTGTGTGTGTGTGTGTGTGTTTGTGTGTGTGCGCGCACACACACATACACACACGCACCAGCACACCAGGCAAAAAGTCCGATTCGCCAGGCCAAGTTTGTACATTTGTTTACTCGTTTAGTATGTATGTGTGTGTGTGTGCGCGCACACACGCACCAGCACACCAGGCAAAATGTCCGATTCGCCAGGCAAAGTTTGTACATTTGCTTACTCGTTTAGTATGTGTCTGTGTGCGTGTGTGTGTGTGTGTGTGTGTGTGTGTGTGTGTGCGTGTGTGTATGTGCGTGTGCGTGTGTATGTGTGTGTGTGTACGTACGTACGTACGTAATACATAAACATGGAAAAGTTCAAATTATCTCGGCTTTCTAATGCTTTTTAACATTTTTCTAAAATAATGAAACCTTAGTAGTGATTCTGACTTTTTATAATTTTGGTTTATGGAAACTAAAAGTTATTGTGTTTTCTCATTGCATAATTATGGGCCTTCCGACCTTCTTCATTTAATCGGCGACTTTATGGAACACAGCCTTGCCTTAGCTTATCGCTTGGCTCATGTCAGGTGTTGCCGCGATGACCGTATTGCTTGCAATTATTAATCTCTCAATTATTTTATTGCAGCAGAGACAGGCGAGAGCTGCGAGATGTCGGCCATGTACGATGGCGCAGGCTCCCCCACCTATCAGTCCACCAACCCCACAAACCCTTTTCTGCAGCAACAGCAGCAGACAGGGCCGCAGCACGCGGAGGATTCTTTCATCACGCCCTCTTATCAGCAGGACGGGGGACACAACAGGTACCCATCATTCTATATGAGCATAGTCCTTCATCACACCTTTAATGGATGAAAGACACAAGAAATAATCCCCACATTATGTTTATACTCGTATGTGCATAGTCATTCAACATTCTCTCTTATCAGAAGGATGGGGTACACAACAAGTACTCCCCACATTCTGTTTGTATGTATAGAACTGCATAGAACTTCATCACACCCTGTAATTATTAGTACGGGGGGACAACAGATACTTCCCTGTTTGTATGTGCATAGAATTTCATCACACCCTCTTATCATTAGGACTTGAGACATCAACAGGTATCCCCACATTACGTGTGTATATGCATAATCCGTCATTGCGCCCTTTTATTAGTAGAATGGAGGGCATAATAGGTACCTACCACACTGCCTGTATAAACATAGTGCTTTATCTCACCCTCCTAACGGGCTGCATTATTGGTATATTTACCTTTGATCGTGCGCATCTAATCTGTGAGATGGGGTACCTATTTTTTTTTGTGCCAATAGGCGAGGTTTACCGACAAAGAGGTGAGGCTTATATCATAGTAACTTCCTGACTCCTAACCCCTCACACAAGGATATCTTTGTTATTTCTACAGTACACCGTTGGTCTCCATGACAGACGTTTTAATCTGCTGGATGAGTTGCGCCCGATTACGTAATTATTTTTGATTTGCGAAATTTCAATATTTCTTTCAACATACGAGTATATACCTGCAACAGTTCGTATATCTATGTTATGTTGTAGCCCCTTATTCAATGGTATTGGTCGTCATTAACTATATGAATACAAACATGCACGCGTGGTGTGTGAAAATTGTTATAAGAATGTTTTCGAAAATGTTCAGCGTGAGCCTGATCAGGAATAACTTTCTAATCATATTTTGATTAATCCCTTTTATTTTTGTGAAGACGTTTTATGATCAGAAGTGAATTTGAATTTTACATTCTAAATAATGTTTGAAAAAGTGCTAGCATAACATAGTAGTGTTCTCTAATGTTAAGTTATTGCTTTTATTTTCGTCACATGAACACCTACCTTATAAAGATGTGACAGTTGTTAATTCCACATACTTTTTATTATGCTAAATCTTTTTTACAAACCTATTGTGGGTATTAAATGACTGAAAAAAATTGTGATGTTACTAAATTGCATTAGTTGTGTTGATAAGCTGCCAACAAAAGACTGAGAATGTTGTAAACTAATTATCTTCTATTTTAATAAAAACAATATGACAAAATTTTAAATGTTGTTATTGAAAAGTGCAAAGAAATGTACAAATGTTACTCGTATATTATCATTTTTGAGTGAAAAGTTCAGTTTGATAAGCTTTTTATTTAGCCTAAGCAGAAATATAATTTTTAATCTCACAGATGAGTTGCGCCCGAACGTGTTATGATTTGTATTGCGCCCTACTGAGGGTTAATATGGTATTTGGTGGTGAAACCTGTATTTGAAATATAAATTTAAATAATCAAATAAATACTAGGGAAAACCTGTACTGAGAATAATATAATATATAAATGTATAATAATTAAGACTTAATACTGAGTGTAGTTATTAAGGAAACAGAAAGCACTGCTAGTTAAGTAGGACAACAAAGCTCTGAGTTTATTTAGACAAGTCGAACGAGTGGATGAGGAAAACTGACAATGCAAATGAATACCTAGTTCATACCCCAATTTGTCTAATTTATTTGGTAAATTGGTAACCTCATCAGTCATCTTGCATGAGCCAGTAATGGGATGTGTGCACCTCTTACGAGGCTGAATGATGACTTTCGCACTGCCCACTGGGTGTGCTGATTGTTGACCAAGTGTACACGCGTGTTGCAGGCAGGCCAGCATGCAGAGCGTGGACTTCTACGCATCCTCGGAAGAGGGCTGCGAGGGTGAGGGTGGCGGTCGGCACGGAGCCAAGATCAACGAGTGGCAGGCCGCGTGGAATGTCACCAACGCCATCCAGGTTCGTTGCACCTTGTTATATTCTTCTTCTTCTTTTCGTGCCCCATCAGGTCCCCCCGACATTGGCAATCACTCTTGCACAGGCTTCTCTATCTTGCGCAACCCGGAACAGGTTCTCCACACGCGTCATCCCCGTTCAGTCTCTTATATTGCGCAGCCAAGATGTTTGCCTTCTCCCAGGACCGCGCTGCCCCTCGATCTTGCCCATCAGTATCAACTGGAGGTTTTCGTACTTCTCTCCACGTAAAATGTGACCCAGATAGGATATCTTGCGGACCTTAATATCTGTCAGCAGCTGTCTACGGCAATTAGCTCTCCTCAAGACCTCCGAATTGGTGATCATATCAGTCCGGTGCTGTGTATTCAATACACATGTACAAATGAGCGATTTAAAATCGAAAAAATAATAATATTCATAGCCAATCGCTTAAATTAATTAAATTTGGAGTCAAAAGTGATAATGATTGAAATTTAATTGCTGAAAACATGAAAAAAACAACGGCCGACGTTCACAAAACGGGCGAAGAGACCACTTCAAATGGATGCCTCAGAGCTACTGAGAACCGAGACGGGACTCGGTCTCGGGCAGTTATACCTACCTCGAAGATAGAGACACAATTGCGAACTGAGATTCTATTCTTGCGTTCCCATATACCGAAGTAGAGTGAGAGTGAGACGTGAATAGCATCGCTTCCTCACCCATAGCGGTTTTTTAGAATGAATATATCTACGTCACACACTGGGGCACGTTTGATTGTATTGGTGAATTTATTCCCGATTTTCACAAAATATCTCTGATGTGGCCGATAAGTGCTAATTATTATTAATATTATTTTTTCATTCAATGCGTAAATGTATAACGGAGGAATACCTAAAATCTGAACCCAGTATTTATTATATTTATAGTGATATTAAAGTTTTTAGAAGCAATGTGTACTAGTTACACATCACAGGGAGGGAAGGGTTAAACATTGATTGTTCAAAGTTGATCCTGTAGGGCGGGGTATTATTATAGAGTTTTTGCCGTCGTTGATCCTGTGGTGTGGAATGGTCTGCATCTTAGTGCTACAAATATGGTTGCAATGCACAGCTTTAGGAAGTATTTGAAGACAATCCACAGGGATTTTATCAAAATGTATGCTGCTAAACTATGTTAAACGCTATAAATAAATACTACACACATTTAATACACCAAATTCCGAACCTTTTACTATGGGTATATACTCCTTATCGGAAGATCTACTCAACTTTCATTGTTGTTCGTCTTCCTGCGGTAAGTTTTCTGCGGTTTTCTTACCAAATATGTTTTTCTCAACATATGCAGATCCGGGTAAGTACTAACGTGTATGCACCATATATGTTATGTATTTATATTTATTTTGTAATATTTTTCATCCGACAATAATAGCAGTTCGAGTCCCGACTTAGATCGCCCTTGGTGTGAGTTTGCTTTCTAAACGGTGCTATATAAATTGTCATTTCATTAATATTATTATAAATCGATGAAAACATGGCAGAATCAAGTGGACCAAATTTGAAATGTAAGTGTAAGAATTACGAATAGTCAAATATTATTCATGACAAGATTTATGAGTGTGGAGGAGGCGAAAGTTGTATGCATGGATAGGAAAATTTGTAGATTTGAATCTCTCTGCCTATCCCACAATTGACACGGCGTGATGATATGTATGTTTGTAAAATATTTAATACCGTTTTTCCTTCGCAGGGTATGTTCATCGTTTCGCTGCCGTTCGCCGTGCTGCGCGGTGGCTACTGGGCAATCGCCGCTATGGTGGGCATCGCGCACATCTGCTGCTACACGGGCAAGATCCTGGTCGAGTGCCTGTACGAGGATGACCCCACCACGGGACAGAAAGTGCGCGTGAGGGACTCTTATGTCTCCATCGCTAAAGAGTGCTTTGGGCCCAAGTTCGGCGCTCGGGCAGTCAGCGTCGCCCAGATCATAGAACTTCTCATGACTTGTATTCTGTATGTAGTCGTTTGTGGAGACCTCATGATTGGCACATTCCCAGATGGTTCGATCGATACCCGTTCATGGATGATGCTTATCGGGATATTTCTCATTCCTCTCGCCTTTCTCAAGTCGCTACAGTCCGTCAGCGTCCTGTCTTTCTGGTGTACCATGAGCCACTTGTTCATCAACGCCATCATTGTCGGCTACTGCATCTTAGAAATCGGAGACTGGGGCTGGGCAAAAGTCAAATGGACCATCGATATGGAAAACTTTCCAATCAGTCTCGGTGTCATCGTATTTTCTTACACGTCTCAAATATTTCTTCCGACTCTCGAAGGTAACATGGAAGACAGGTCGAAATTCAATTGGATGTTGGATTGGTCTCATATCGCTGCTGCCGCTTTTAAATCTCTCTTCGGTTATATATGTTTCTTGACTTTCCAAAACGACACGCAACAAGTGATCACCAATAACTTGCACGGCTCTGGTTTCAAAGGGCTGGTGAACTTTTGTCTGGTGGTGAAAGCTATATTGAGTTACCCTCTTCCATATTATGCCGCCTGCGAGTTGCTGGAACGTTCTCTCTTCCGCGGCCGTCCTCGAACCATATTCCCAAGTATCTGGGCATTGGATGGAGAACTCAAGGTGTGGGGGTTGGCTTGGAAGGTCGGCGTCATCTTGTTTACTATTTTGATGGCTATTTTTATTCCCCACTTCTCTATTCTGATGGGTTTCATCGGCAGTTTCACTGGCACTATGCTCAGTTTCATATGGCCCTGTTATTTCCACTTGAAACTCAAGGGAAACCAGATGACCACGAACGCGAGGGCTTACAACTACTTTATCATCGGGCTCGGTATTCTTTTCGGTGTTATCGGTGTCTACGATTCGGGTTCAGCCTTGGTGAAGGCCTTCGAGATTGGGCTGCCTTTCTAGAGCGAGTCTCCGGTCTCAGGTTCCTCCGTCGCCCCTTCCTTCAACATCCTCAGGGGCAGCGGGGTCTTGTCACATATTTGTTTATACGTTCACACATATCGTTTAAGTAGGAACCAGAGTGTATAAAAGGCGATGCGCATATCTTTTTCGATAGAAATCTATAATACTCGTATATAGTAATAAATTATCAACATGTTCTATTTGATAGTAGACATTAAATTCATCAAATATTAGCAGTGATAGTGCGTTATAAGAATGTTGGACTGCTAACATTAGTAGTAAAAGTGATATAAGAAAACATGACTGTAAGATAAGTAGAGAAACACTGTGCTATAAGAATGTTTAACTGCTAAGATTAGTGGTTACACAGTGTTCAAAAAACATTATACTGCTAAAAAAGCAGAAACATCGTACTAAAAAAAATGTTTGACTGTTAGGATTAGCAGTACTACAGTATTATAAGAATATTTGACTGCTAAGATTAGCAATACTACAGTGTTATAAGAATGTTTGACTGCTAAGATTAGCAGTACTACAGTGTTATAAGAATGTTTGACTGCTAAGATTAGCAATACTACAGTGTTATAAGAATGTTTGACTGCTAAGATTAGCAGTACTACAGTGTTATAAGAATGTTTGACTGCTAAGATTAGCAGTACTACAGTGTTATAAGAATGTTTGACTGCTAAGATTAGCAGTACTACAGTGTTATAAGAATGTTTGACTGCTAAGATTAGCAGTACTACAGTGTTATAAGAATGTTTGACTGCTAAGATTAGCAGTACTACAGTGTTATAAGAATGTTTGACTGCTAAGATTAGCAGTACTACAGTGTTATAAGAATGTTTGACTGCTAAGATTAGCAGTACTACAGTGTTATAAGAATGTTTGACTGCTAAGATTAGCAGTACTGCAGTGTTATAAGAATGTTTGACTGCTAAGATTAGCAGTACTGCAGTGTTATAAGAATGTTTGACTGCTAAGATTAGCAGTACTACAGTGTTATAAGAATGTTTGACTGCTAAGATTAGCAGTACTGCAGTGTTATAAGAATGTTTGACTGCTAAGATTAGCAGTACTGCAGTGTTATAAGAATGTTTGACTGCTAAGATTAGCAGTACTACAGTGTTATAAGAATGTTTGATCGCTAAGATTTGATGAATTGAAAGGCAATATTTATATATTTCCAGTTTGTTGCAGAAATGTTTTTTCTAATTAAGTAAGGTTAGCTTAAATAACGATTGCAATATAAAAAAAACATTATTGATTGAGTCAAATTAAAACATTTCACAGGAATATCAGAAAACTGCAACACGTGTATTTTCACAATGAGAAAATCTTATAAGTACAAAACGAACATTTTTTCCCTTTGAGCTCATGAACCTCTTAATTTAGATAAAAAATATTAACTATACATAAAACATTTCTCTGTTGTCCCACAGAGCCGGGATAAGGGCGAGGCAAAAGGGGCATCGGCCCCAGGCGCTATATGCAAGAACATAAACGTGATTATTCTATCTATTGAACATTTAATTTCGAAATCACAAATCCTGAAAGCTCAAAAAATAATTTTAAAAAGGTTTCGACACTCTAATATTTAATTCTTGATTTATATTGGGGGGTTAAGTTACCGCACATCCTCAGTTTATATTTGGGGGGTTAAGTTACCGCACATCCTCGGTTTATATTGGGGGGATTAAGTTACCGCACATCCACAGTTAATATTGGGGGGGTTAAGTTACCGCACATCCTCAGTTTATATTAGGGGGGTTAAGTTACCGCACATCCTCAGTTTATATTAGGGGGGTTAAGTTATCGCGCATCCTCCGTTTATATTAGGGAGGTTAAGTTACCGCACATCCTCAGTTTATATTAGGGGGGTTAAGTTACCGCGCATCCTCAGTTTATATTAGGGGGGTTAAGTTACCGCACATCCTCAGTTTATATTGGGGGGGCTAAGTTACCGCATATCCTCAGTTTATATTGGGGGGGCTAAGTTACCGCACATCCACAGTTTATATTGGGGGCGTTAAGTAACCGCACATCCTCAGTTTATATTAGGGGGGTTAAGTTACCGCATATCCTCAGTTTATATTAGGGGGGTTAAGTTACCGCACATCCTCAGTTTATATAAGGGGGGTTAAATTACCGCGCATCCTCAGTTTATATTAGGGGGGTTAAGTTACCGCACATCCTCAGTTTTTATTTTTCATGATTAGAAAATGGGATTTTTTCAAAAGACGTCACCAATTTTAATTTAAAATACTGTAGTAATTTTACCTGTTACCGAACGCATTTAGAAAAAAATATACTCGTATTTATGGTAGCTTTCTTAAATGAGTGACCCAGACGCCAAAATATCACGTCCCGGCTCTATTCTTACACATGTATAAAAAGAGCGAGACAAGTCTAACTCTTTCAGTAATCGTTCTATACTTCTCTTAATTTGAGGTCTACCTGGTGATGGATTCCAAGGGAGCTGAAATATAATGTATTTGTCTCTGTGGTAGAACAATTCAATGAGTACATCCCGTCTCAGCTTCTCGATTAACCTATTTTAACGCAAGTCAACATTTATAAATTTAACATTGTTAAATAAATTGACAACGTTTGCAATTATATAGAGACCTAAGGTAAAGGTATATATACATTTAATTACATAATTAAGCAGCGGCGGCTGGTCTGGAGGTGCGTTGGTGCGCCGAACCGGAGAAATAATTCGCAATAATTAAATGATATATTCGCAAATATGACTTCCAAAAATATTAAATATTTGTATAGATTAAAT
Organism: Odontocerum albicorne; assembly: GCA_949825065.1. Lineage (NCBI taxonomy): Eukaryota > Metazoa > Arthropoda > Insecta > Trichoptera > Odontoceridae > Odontocerum > Odontocerum albicorne. The sequence goes on along the minus strand of OX463862.1, from coordinate 23,709,383 downwards.
ATGTATAAGAATACTGTACGAGTATTTTTATTTAAGTGGAAATTCAACAAAATTTAAAAAAAAATTCATTTCAAATTGACCGGCCAAGTTTGCCAGTACTACCGGAGCGATATCCAATACGCACCGGACGGAAACGCAGATTCATATAGGGCAGACAGAGGCATACACTAAACCGTGAGACAGCGATATTTCATATTCACTCAACGTCTCGAAGTGCGTTGATGCTCAGCGCACCTCGGGGCCAGATGCCGCTGTAACTAAGTATTTCTAACAAATCAATAAATTTAACGTGTAAGTTATGTAGAAAAGCGATAACATTGACAATACACACCTCTTTTCATGTTCAAGTTGGCCTTTGATCAAATAGGATACATTATAATGGTTTTGGAATATTGTATATATATTGTATGTTAACACTCTACCTACGACGACGTGCCTACGACGTTTTGAAAACTTTATTTTGAGTCAATCAAACAAATCTCACCAACTTATATTTGATCGATGTGAACATTAAAAGCTACTTTGGACTGTAACAACAACTGTTTGATCCAATACTAATATAACAGCTAAGCATAAATAAACACACGCTGGGATTTTACAGCTACTCCTCACGAAGTGTGGTACATTTGGCACGTAACTTAACTGTATCGATTACAAGTGATTCACTATGAACCAGTATATACAACCTTGAATATTGTGATTCATTGTGTCTTGTCTTTATTTTTCATATTTGCAATGCCGCATTTGTACAGACCGCATCCCTTGGCAGTTTGCACGACACCCCCCTCTCCGACAGCCTCTCAACCCCCCCCCCCCCCCTCAGACACCCCCACTCCCCTACCTTATACATATTTAAAAAATGCTTTATCTTTCCGTCTCGTATGATGATGTATTTCACGCCACAACAAACCACTATATTTTACGTGTTGCTTTCTTCTCTGCAAATGCAACTACGATTTCATTGACTTCTGTATTTTATGTAACGTCTAACAAAAATATTACGGTCCCAGGTCACGATTTACAGGTGGCCATCAGATTCGATTCAAGGCTTTTGAACATCTTTCTGGTTGACTGGAAGAGATAACCACACGTCAATAAGTCCTCCAGGCTGTCATCATCATCATTGCCGGACCTCGCAGTCGAGGATCCCCTCGCCACTCCAGCGTCAGTCCTAAACCGTTCTCCCACGTCGATCGTGTGATCTTCTGTGAGAGAACAGCCCAATCCTGGATGCGCACTCCCTCCCGAAAATGCCACAGACATATGGACCCTGCTGAGCCGCCTGGCCATGTTGACGCATGTTCGCAACGCGCAGACTGTTTCTCATACGTCTAGCCGCTGAGACGCTATCAGCCCGAGAGCATACGGCTCTCCACCCCTCACGGTCCCGAGCCATCTGCTTCCAGTCCTCCAGGTTGTACTGTATAAATGAATGCCCATTACCCGTGACGAGTATAGTAGAAGACACAATACAAAGTGGGTGATCAGGGTGCCTGACGTTGGTGCCATCGGAGATGACTAAGCAAGCCAATTAGTGATAGGCATATCCTGTTGCATATAGGGCAAGGAGCTTCAGTACTTGTACTGGCTTGTCTGCGTCCTCTTTCTCTGTTGAGCACCTGATAACTAGCAGCAGTTTCAGCCATTTGTCTCCATCTACTGCAGTTTGCTCCCAATTATGCAGAGCGCAACAATAGTTAAGCGTCTCATGTAGTACACGCTGACCACCGTCCTTTCTTCTGCCCTCCGTCAGCTCGCCTAACAGATAATTTCTTGAGAGTGAGAGTCTTTACTCAGGCACTCGAGCTTTATGTCCAGACCAACGCAACGCTGGCAGCACGCGATATCAGAATATCGTTGCTACAGTAGTTTTTTCTTCTCAAAACTTAATTATTTGATGCTCAATGATACAGTCGAATCTATATTATTTACTGGAGGTGCCTCTGCTGATATTTTTTATTATACAACGAGAATGTAATACTTCTTCTTCTTCCCAGTGTCATATCAGGTCCCTCCAACGTTGAATATCACCTGAGAGTAGGCATCTTTGTCCCCGGCAGCCCGAAAAAAATCCCAACCCCCCCTTATGCCAGTCCAATAACTTATATTGTGGATCCAGGAGATTTGCCTCCTGCCGTCACCTCTTCGGCCTTCTATTTTGCCTTGGATGATCAGGTGCAGTCATTTGTACTTTGCTCCTCTAAGTTCATGATCCAAGTAGGACACCTTTCGGATTTTATTATTAGTCAGCAACTCTCTATCAACTTTGGCTCCTTGACGAATCCTCGTGTTGCTGACCATATATGTCTAGGGTATCCATAGCATTCTCCGGTGCATCCACATTTTGAATGCTTCCAGTCGGTTCATACTACCAACTTTGAGGGTCCATGATTCCACTCCATGCAATAACACTGACCAAACGTAAAATTTGACTAACCGTTTTCGAAGTTTCAAGTTTGGATTATCATCGCAGAATACGCTTCTCATTTTATTAAAAGTCGCGCGAGATGATTCAATTCAGCACTTGACTTCGGTTTCTGGGTCGAGGTCTTCCACTAGGATAACATACTTCCGAGGTATTTAAATGTTTCCACTCTCTCTGCATCAGCACCGATCAATGTAAGACGTGCTCCTGACGTTCATGTTCAGTCCCAGCCTCACACCGGCTCCATTAATTCTATCTATGGCGCAGGGTTTGAAGGCCGTCAATACTGTCTGCCAGAACATCCGTACCGTCTGCGTACCTGGTGTTATTGACGCATACGCCATTCACTGAATGTAATACAATTCGATGAATCTCTGGGAACCCCCTTTGGCTTGGCGCTCATAGATAATTGTCTATGATTGCCTGTTACTAAATGTTTCACAGCTTGTAATATAACTATAATATTTCACCGTTTTAGATAAGTTTTATTATATTTGTTTAAGACTGTTGAAATAATGTATTATATATTTTGAAAATATTTACTAATATATATATATATATATATAAAAATGCTTATGTGAAAATTCAATTAGAAAAAAAACAACAATGTCTTCCAATGAAGTCTTCCATTTACAAGTATTATATTATATTATATTATATTATGAGATAAAATTGATAATATTTAGATGATTGATGACAAAGTTATGTATTGTATGTAAAATAGTATTAAGTCATACGAGCATATAACGTAGTGGCACCAGAATCAATACACTCGGTGTTTTCACTAGAATATTGACAATATATTATATTTAATGTACCTCTATCAAATTTGTTACTAAATATTTAACTTAAGAGATATTTGGCGATGGACAAAAGTATTAGGTAACTAAAAAAGTTCGTGTGATTTTCGGAAGAGTTTATAACAGTGACTTGTATTTTGAAGTGAATTGTAGAGTTCAAGTTGTATGTATAGTATTATATATAATTTAGCACAAATATGCATCAGTTAATCGGTACGCCTTTACTTTGTATGTACTTTTCTATTGTGATTTTAAACCCTTTTAAAATGTCAGATTAATATTTTGTAATTTGAGAAACTTTACTTTACTCGATTCAAAAGTTGCATAATCATGCTGTAGGATATATATGGCATAATCATGCTGTAGGATATGTATGGCATAATCATGCTGTAGGATATGTATGGCACAATCATGCTGTAGGATATGTATGTCATAATCATGCTGTAGAATATGTATGGCATAATCATGCTGAAGGATGTGTATGGCATAATCATGCTGTAGGATATGTATGGCATAATCATGCTGTAGGATATGTATGGTATAATCATGTTGTGGGATATGTATGGCATAATCATGCTGTAGGATATGTATGGTATAATCATGCTGTGGGATATGTATGGCATAATCATGCTGTAGGATATGTATGGAATAATCATGCTGTAGAATATGTATGGCATAATCATGCTGAAGGATGTGTATGGCATAATCATGCTGTAGTATATGTATGGCATAATCATGCTGCAGGATATGTATGGCATAATCATGCTGTAGGATATGTATGGCATAAACGTGCTGTAGGATATGTATGGCATAATCATGATATAGGATATGTATGGCATTTGAAGAAAACGTGGGAATAGAACGTACTTATTATAAATATAAGTATTTTTTTATGTTGATAAATCAGTCAAAGATTCAACCCGTTTAATTTGAGCTCTGCAAGTCACAACAAGATACAAGTTACCGTAGCAAACTATCAAAAACCGCGTAATACGGTATCTTTTGGTTACCTAATATTACAATATAATTAAGAAACTAACTTATAATTATAATTATTATACAGGTATTCAGAAAATAGATACCAAATGTAATTTATTTTTAATCCAGAGATAATAAATTAATGAGTATTCAATACTGATGTCTATGGTATCGATCTCATTTTTTTTTTCTTTTCAAATGAGTGATTCTTGTTATACTGTATTAAACTGGGCATTTACATGCTAAGCAAGAAAAGAAACAAAATTAAGTAAATGTTGGACATGATTTTGATGCAATTGTGTACGTGATAGTTTGGGATTTAAGTATTAACATGTTAATTCATCACCGGTACTACGTACCTTACAACAATATTTAAAAAAATCCTGACTGTTTATTCATTAAAAGAAAAAATAAACAAGTTATACCAATTGTGATAAAACCAAATAAAATATACGTTAACACAATAAAACAATTCAAATAACACATAAATATGCAACTAAACAAGTAAAAATTATTTCAAAAATATAAAATTTAACATTTCAGTTATTAATATGATATGGGACCATCTCGAGACTAGCCATCTGCATCTCACCACACCGAGCGTCGCTCTTGACATTCAAGCTGAAAGAAAAGGACAGTACAAATTTAACGTTTTATAAATGCTCAGCGTTCTTTTGTATCTCAACAGACTGTCGTAAAATATACCGGGCCGATCTCAGCAAATTGATTTCCCAAACGATGCACTATATCGTACTCGTATATACATACAGTGCTTTTTTTGCGGTGGAGGGCAGTGGACTGGCGCTCCACCACCTTTTTTACGGTATGCAAAAAACTCGACAAGAAGTGTGCTCCGGCAACTTTTTAAAAAAAAAACAAACGCTTACAGTACTTTTTTTGCGGTGGATCGCAGTGGAACGGCGCTCCACCACCTTTTTACGGTATACAAAAGACGGATACGGATACGGTATTACAAGAAGTGTGCTCCGGCACCTTTTTAAAAAAAAAAAGCACTGCATGTACTCGTATATATAGGGGAACAGCCCATAGCGAGTATGTACTGAGGGAACAAGAATATACAAAAGTAAGAATTGAAGATTTTATATAAAAAAATTAAGTAAATCGTTTAGCATTCTTTCCTCAGAAGTAATAAATTCAATGTTCGTTGGAGATAGCTATAATAAATGTCAATTATTAATGCTGAGTATGCTTGTTTCCAGAGTAGAATGGAACTATATGACAACGAAAAAAAAAAAAAAAAAAAAAAATATATATATATATATATATATATATATATATATATATATATATATATATATATATATATATATATATATATATATATATATATATATATATATATATATATATATATATATATATATATATATATATATATATATATATATATATATATATATATATATATGTATGTTTTTTTTTTTCTAAAATTGTATTTTATGCGGTATCTCTTTTCTGAATACCCCAACCAAATTTTCGTTCAATTACTATGTATATAATAAAAAAGTTAGGAGTGCTTTTAATAAATGAATAAAAAGTTATGATTTATTTGAAATAGAGATGTCGTTATTGAACTTGTATGTTGGATATTTCAGGAAAGATTCTAAATGTGTATCAAAGTATGTATCACAACACGCGCTTAGTAATCGAACATTTTGGGATGGTATTATATTATATTATACAATGGTTTTACTGATTTAGAAGTTTATGTAAAATATATACAAGAAATACTTATGCTGTAATACTCGTATTATATTCTTGAATCGTAAATATCTTATCGTGACATGATTTTATGAAAACTTGATATATCTATCTACAATACAATATTTTATGTTTTTAAAAAGTTATTTGATATGATATTCTGATTGTTAAATTTATTTGATATGATATTCTGATTGTTAGATTTATTTGATATGATATTCTGATTATTAAATTTTAATATTTCTCCGATTTCACCTCTGTAGCCTAGTTGGAAAGATACTTAACTTCCATGTAGAGGCTTCGAATTCGATTCCCGGTGTTACCCGAAAAAATAGAGTACAAATGTGATAAAAATAATACTCGGTCGCATTAGAATGTATAATAGTATTTATTGTAAACACGAGTGATGGTGAACCGCGAGTTACATACCTACTCGAGAGGTACGTAACTCCAAAACCCGAAGACTCGATTAAGGGGGTATTCTACTCTAGAGACGTGAATTTCGGGCGTTTTTTCAGACTTAAAAAAACATTTTTCGTATGCATTTTTTTATTTTGTTTATTGATGATTTGAGAATATAAAAAAAAAATTGATTTTTTTTTTTTAATTCAAGATATCTGTTATATCTTGTAAAAAAGAGGGGGTAAACTGGTCGACATGATTGAAGCCTTTTAAAATATTTAAAATAAAAATTATGCACAGTTTCTTAATAAAAAATATTGTCGTTATAGTTGGTACCAAAAACACAAAATAAACTAAAAATAATCGTTTAAATGGCGATTTCGATCAATTTTTTAATGTTCTTTTTTCAAATATTTTAATTTAAAAAAAATTTATGTTTTGAATTTTTCAAGGTAGGAACGATATAAAATTTTTTATTCAAGTTTTATACCAAATTTGAAGGCAATCGGCTGGATTAAACTTAAGATTTTATGTCGACCAGGTCGAAAAAAGTAGTTTCGAGAAAAACGCGTTTAAAGTTTATTATTGCCCGAGTCATTCTGGTGCGGCGTAATTGCTGCCTCGTTTATAGCTATAACTTCGTAAATATTGAGAATTTTATAATTTCCCTTTGATAACATATTCTTAAATGTCTAAACTTTAAAAATATGTGAAAAACAATTTTTTTTTTTCAAATTTCGAGAGTAAAATGCCCCCTTAATGGGGTTGAAGATGTTATCGTTTTCCGACAACGCTTTTATTGTGAATGGCCAATTCGGATATGTCGCCGTAGCCATGATAGAAAAAAAAATCCACCGAGAAAGATATTAAAGAGATATATAGGGAGAACAGACTGATAACTTTTCTTAAAAAATAAGAACTTACGGAAATCGAACCATCAAATTTCTAAGTCGGAAGATGGATATATAGACTAGGCTACTGAGGTCCTCCTCGTGTGTCTCCTGTGGGGGTAAAAGGAATCAATTATTTCTATTGAGATTTATAATGTATGCGTCATTGTCTTCCATATACATGTCAAAGTGGAAGTGGATTGTACAGTGAAAGTAAACTATATCTATTGGATGTACAGCTTCACTCGAGTATTCAGTGAATGTGGAAGAAATCGTTTGTTTGATAATAATAAAATATATTCATATTTATTAAGTGATGTGATTGTGTACTTTCTGCAGTGTTTGTTAACCTTTACTAAATGAAATTGGGGAAAGATAATTAAAAAATATATCGATAAAAAAATCTTTTATATAATTGGTTCTTAAATCAAAACGGAAGGGTAATTTTTCGAAAACACTTGAATGAGTACTTTAAATCACGCATTAATTAACTAACATAACCTTTAAATCACGAGTTAATTAACAAACATAACCTTTAAATCACTCATTAATTAACAAACATAACCTTTAAATCACGAGTTAATTAACAAACATAACCTTTAAATCACTCATTAATTAACAAACATAACCTTTAAATCACTCATTAATTAACAAACATAACCTTTAAATCACTCATTAATTAACAAACATAACCTTTAAATCACTCATTAATTAACAAACATAACCTTTAAATCACGAGTTAATTAACAGACATAACCTTTAAATCACGAGTTAATTAACAAACATAACCTTTAAATCACGAGTTAATTAACAAACATAACCTTTAAATCACGAGTTAATTAACAAACATAACCTGAATGCGGCAAGCCTGAATGCATCAACCGCAGCGGCGTATGTATTGTATGTTATGTTCATATTCTAGAACGTTTACTGATAACGAACAGTGGAAATACACTTTCACTGCTGAATGTGAACAATTAGATCTGTAATACAGCTTCATTAATTACTGTAGTGAATGTGTACATTTACTATTAATAGTTGATGTTCACTGATCATCCGTGTACACTATGACATATTCATATTTTACACAAATTTTATATATATTCATAAATGTTGTACGTTGTATTGGTGCATGGCATATTTTATAGGTAAAAACTGTTTTTTTGTTATAAATTTTTATAAATAAATATGTTCAATGAATATTTACAAAATTTTCTTGCGAAGTAAAATATTTTGAAATAATATTTATGTGTAGTTTATGAAAAAAATAAACAAACTTATGACTTCTATTTTTTACTTAAAACAACACTTTGTCTTACGATGTCATTCTAAAACTTTGTCTTACGATGTCATTCTAAAACTTTGTCTTACGATGTTATTCTAAAATTTTGTCTTACGATGTCATTCTAAAACTTTGTCTTACGATGTCATTCTAAAACTTTGTCTTACGATGTCATTCTAAAACTTTGTCTTGCGATGTCATTCTAAAACTTTGTCTTACGATGTCATTCTAAAACTTTGTCTTACGATGGTATTCTAAAACTTTATCGTACGATGGCATTCTTAAACGCTGTCTTAAAATGTCATTTTAAAACTTTGTCTTACTGTGTCATTCTAAAACTTTGTCTTACGATGGCATTCTAAAACTTTGTCTTACGATGCCATTCTAAAACTTTGTCTTGCGATGTCATTCTAAAACTTTGTCTTACGATGTCATTCTAAAACTTTGTCTTACGATGGTATTCTAAAACTTTATCGTACGATGGCATTCTTAAACGCTGTCTTAAAATGTCATTTTAAAACTTTGTCTTACTGTGTCATTCTAAAACTTTGTCTTACGATGTCATTCTAAAACTTTGTCTTACGATGTCATTCTAAAACTTTGTCTTGCGATGTCATTCTAAAACTTTGTCTTACGATGTCATTCTAAAACTTTGTCTTACGATGGTATTCTAAAACTTTATCGTACGATGGCATTCTTAAACGTTGTCTTAAAATGTCATTTTAAAACTTTGTCTTACGGTGTCATTCTAAAACTTTGTGTTGCGATGTCATTCTTAAACTTTGTCTTACGATGTCATTCTAAAACTTTGTCTTACGATGTCAAAACTTAACAAGGATTTTATTACAAGCGTTTAGTCATTATATAAAAATATTTACCTAACAATTTGAATAAAATTGTTTATTTAATTAAATAATACTGAAATGTGTTTATCAGTGTTGGTATCTATTTCAAACTAGTGTTGGTTTTTTAACAAATTTTATAAAACTATTATATATATATTTATTATAATGTTTTTATTTTAAACTTAAAGTGTGATGATAAGATATTAAAAATTCATTTTAAATAATAATGTATTGTAATGTTTTTAAGAAAAAATTGTACCAAAGTTGATAACATTCTGTATTATACTCGTACACCCTTAAATTATAAATTCCTTGTGACGGGACAATACTTAGTGCTATGTCAATAAGTGCGGTATGGGCTTTGCGAAGAGGTCTGTCTTACTTGGAGATATGACGGCCTGCCCATTCCAGTTAAGAGAAAGTAAAGTCTTTCCACAATGGTTAAGAGAAATTATTACAATTGCTCTGTAAACAATTGCACTGTAAACAATTGCAATATTACAATTGCTCTGTATAAAAATATATTTCGTGCAAAGTTACAAAGAAACTTATTTTCATTTTCTATACTACTGTAGATACAGTTTGACAAATTTTCAATGGCAAGGAAAGAAAGGTAACATTGTTTCCACATTCGTTGAGAGAATATTATGAACTCTAAACATTCCAGTTAAGAGGCAATATATTAATCTTCGTTAAGAGAAGATATTATAGTCTTCTCGGATCGGTTAAGAAGAATATGACAGCCTATGAAGCTATGTTGGTGGCAAACTATAATATTTATAAGTTAAGAGAAAATATCAATTTTCTCAATTAACACATAATATTGATTGAGAGAAAATGCCAATGTCTTCCAATTTTAATTAAGAGCAAGACATAATAGTCTTCCATTTTGGTTAAGAAAATATATGAAAGTCTTCCATTTCAGTAAAGAAAAGACTAGAAAGTATTTCACTTTTGTTAAGAGCTGATATCATAGTCTTTAATTTCGGTTAAGAGCCGATATCATAGTCTTCCATTTCGGTTAAGAGCTGATATCATAATCTTCCATTTCGGTTAAGAGCTGATATGATAGTCTTCCATTTCGGTTAAGAGCAGACATGCTATTGTTGTTGTTGATAATAAATGTGACTGTTTTATGAACAAATGTTATGAAATTTTGCAATATAGATGTGAAGCAAAAAATTAAAAGAATTTAATAAACATTAAATCTGAAAAACGAGTTTTACTTATTTGTTTATCTAACAAGGTTTATCAAATTTATAATAAAATATTTTTAAAAAAGGTGAGTAAAAATTTTTTTAATCAAGTCCCAATATTAAAATTGTACCACGTAAGTATACAGACAATGCCCGTGACCATCCCTTAAAAACAGTGAGAGGTTCGGATATCATGTTTGATGAAAAGCTAAGTTTTCTTCCTCGCAATGGAACATGATATCAAGCAAAGCAATGTGGACTCCAGGTTTTGTGTTAACAATGTCAAAGAACTTTACAAATACTCGTCACTCATTATCAAGTTGTTGCTGGCTAGGTGTTGAAATCGAATGGCGTACTGCAAGCGCTGCTGATTATCTTGTGGTAGTAAATCTTGGACCATTTGGATCTTGTATGGAAACATTTTTAAATCCAGATTCAAACTCTTCTGAAGCGATGTTCTTGCGATGCCTAGTTGAGCAAAGCGACGATGGGTAGAGGCAGATGAATCCTCAAGGACACTTCAGTACAGCTTCCACCGCTGCGTCAGTGCGTACAGTACACTTAGAACTTCTTACAGGAAGATTGATTTGAAAGAACTGGACCGACTGATCCAGTTCTTTCAAACCGGACGATTAGGTTCCGAATCATGTTATCGCTAGCAGATACTCTAACATTAAACCGGGCGATTAGGTTCCGAATCATGTTATCGCTAGGAGATACTCTAACATTAAACCGGGCGATTAGGTTCCGAATCATGTTATCGCTAGGAGATACTCTAACATTAAACCGGGCGATTAGGTTCCGAATCATGTTATCGCTAGGAGATACTCTAACATCAAACCGGGCGATTAGGTTCCGAATCATGTTACTCTAACATTAAAATGGTGTCGGTATTTTCTCTGAGTTTTAATAATTGATCTTTCACTGGAATATAAAAATCCAATGAGTTTTACTCGTTACTTGACATCATACATAATCATTTTAATATTCAAGGGATGTTATATAACCAGTAAAAAAAAAGATTGAAAATGAACAAATTATGACTTTTTCAAACCCTTCAGTCTTTCAGTGGCCACCATGTAGAAGCAATGAATGTTTGTAAGGACCAGAATGTGTGGCGCTTGATCCTCTCTGTCTCCACGTAAAGGGTATGGCGTGATGGAATAGAAAGTAAGGTGTGACAATCAAATGATATTGAAGAGATGCATGGCCGCACGGTAATGCACTGAACTTCCGTGCGGAAGGTCGCCGGTTTGAACCCCGTGCTGTGTTACTACCCTCGAATAACGCAGGCATTTTTTTCCGAATACTATCGGGGGTATGAGGATACCTATGACTTTGGTCATATAAATAAATAAATAAATAAATAATAGGTTTATTGATAGCAACATAGTATGTACAGATTATATTTAAATAACACTTCTAAAACACATAAATTGCAGATAATACATTAAATACAGAAGCTATCAAAAGGTCTGGGCTCATCTAATAGCATCCCCTCGGCCAAGATACATCCCACCAATAGGGTGAACCCAGCCACGGGGACACCAGATGTTTTTCAGCCCACACCCTATCTTTCTATATCTATCTTTCAAAATGAGGAAAAAAAAGCATGCCGTTGTGCTCCGATCATCTCACTTCAGTGTGCCATCGGATCCAGTATAGCGGTGTGACCGGTGAGTTTGCTGGTGTGTAACGGATCATTCACTTAAAAAAAACTCCACGGCGCACATTGGAACGAAACGCTCTAAATCACCTCAAAATTCAATAACTCCGAAACCAATGAGAGTGTGGCGTTCGTCGCGAAATATTGTCGCATACATACGGTCAATGACCGATGAGATCCGCATTCCTCGGCAAATTTAAATAGACAGTCCAAAGCACATTCAAGTCCAAAGATTACCCGCCGGTCAGTCATCCCGTAGCGAGCGGGCCGCACCACATACTAGAGAGAGAACGCACCACGCTGTCTCACCGGTTCCGTAAATAGATTGTTACCTACAGTGCTTCAATTGACCATTTCTGCATGCACAGAAGCGAGATAGAAGTATATCGCGGGCGCACTCCCGCGCCCATTCTGAAATGTTATAAATACCTACGTACTATCAAAATAAACCATTCATTCACTCTCTCCTTCCGCATTGCGATTTAACGTGTTTTATTTATTTACCAACAATCATAATCATCATATACCTTTTATATTTTTATCATCAATGTGAAATTTGGTATAAAAGCTGATGAATATATAAATTTTTATAATTTACTAAAATCATAATAAAAACACAATGATTATATGAGTTACGGTGCATTGAAAATACATTTTATGAACATTAATTTTTCATATAATCTTCTTCTCAAAAATGTAATGATAAAACAGCATTAGTCGTTTGTAACATATCGTAAATAAAACAAAATACACATTATTGAATATTGCAAGTCATATTTTTATTTTGTGTGTTATAATATAATCATATTGAATTATGGGGACCGAGGGGACAAACTCTAGGGGACGCCCACGCCGAGAGTACCTGGAGGACCTGTTGGTGGACGTGCGCTGCTCAACATATACAGACTTAAAAAGAGCCGCACAGGACAGGGGGGAATGGAGGAGAAGAGTTCAAATTGCTGCAAACCAGTCTTAGGACTGCAACCACGGAAGGATTCAACGTTTCGCCCTAACGTGCGGCGCAGCTTCGCTTTCCAATTGAATTGACGTTCGAATGGCGAGGGCGTCCTCCTCGACTACTATGATGATGATTTAGTTATTATTTTCAGGCAGCCTCGGGTGAGTTTTTCAGATAGTATATAAAGAGGTAAGTCGGTTATGAAACAACTGTTAGTCAATGCAAGCAAAAACAAGCATGCCACATTGCTATTGACCAATACCGACCCGCCCACAGCCTGACCTTTATTTTCCTTGAATGAAATTTCTATTTACTCGTATTAAACGGGTTGTTGAATTGTTGATGTTCATTTGCAATTCAACACACTCGCAGGAAGTGAATCAGTCCGCTTGTATAAACACAAAGCGGATAATTCATTTCTAAACAATTAAAATCTCTAAAACCGTTGTTTTTCTCATGCACAGTTGAATCATGTTAACAGGTTGGTGAAAATTTTATTTGTTTACATGGCAATGTATTTATAATATAAATATAGCGTCTGAAATAATTTATAATCAAAAAATATTTATATGATAGTCCACAAGGGTATTTTGGTGCCAACTTTGATGCATGGGAGTGAAACGTGGACGTAGAAAAGATTGATAAGAGTCTAATAAGTGCTGTAGAAATGCGTCCACTTTGAATTAACTGTATTAACAATGTCCACTTTGGATTGACTGTATTAACAGGCGTCCCATTTGGATTGACTGTATTAACAGGCGTCCACTTTGAATTGACTGTATTAACAGGCGTCCACTTTGAACTGACTGTATTAACAGGCGTCCACTTTTGATTGACTGTAATAACAGGTTGAATTGACTGTATTAACAGGTGTCCACTTTGAATTGACTGTATTAACAGAATTATCGTTAACAGATAAATCCAAGATTGTGATAACAAGTCAAAGAGAAAGACCAGAATCTTGAAACACGACTCCAGATTCTGTAGAATTCAAGTGGAAAGTTTTCAGTTTTAGCTTTTGATGATATATTAATCTGATCTGCAATAAACCGGTCGATGGCTGTTGAACCGGTCTTAACCTGTTCAAGTCAAGAATTTGCACTTAAACTTTCAAGTTAAATTGAGATAATAATTTATCAAAATCATCACCTTCTTCATCTTCACGTGGTCAATGCTGAGTGTTGTGATGCTCTGCTATATCTGGAACATACTAGTAGTAGACAATTAGTTTCCATTCTTCCTGGTCCTGGAAAATAATTGATGTAACGTTCAAAGAGGATCGTGTTAGTTCCTTTGTTTAATCGATCCATTACGTAGGAGTTCATTTTTTGTTCCTTTTCCATCAACTGTCTTCATATCACCAGCTCCTCAAGATTTTCGTAGTTTTTTTAGCAACGTACCCAAGTATCTTACGGTCCATTCTCTGCATGTTTTTAGCAACGTACCCAAGTATCTTACGGTCCATTCTCTGCATGTTTTTAGCAACGTACCCAAGTATCTTACGGTCCATTCTCTGCATGTTTTTAGCAACGTACCCAAGTATCTTACGGTCCATTCTCTGCATGTTTTTAGCAACGTACCCAAGTATCTTACGGTCCATTCTCTGCATGTTTTTAGCAACGTTCCCAAGTATCTTACGATCCATTCTCTGCATGTTTTTAGCAACGTACCCAAGTATCTTACGGTCCATTCTATGCATGTTTTTAGCAACGTACCCAAGTATCTTACGATCCATTCTCTGCATGTTTTTAGCAACGTACCCAAGTATCTTACGATCCATTATCTGCATGTTTTTAGCAACGTACCCAAGTATCTTACGATCCATTCTCTGCATGTTTTGAAAGCCTTCTCCGATAATCGCCAGTTTTTGGAGTATAGAAACATACGCGTGATTTGCGGTCAATAGGGCACCACATCACGAAGACATAAATTATTCTTCTATCCTTTTTTTAATGGTTCAAAATATAGGGTCAAGTTCCTACAGTAAAAAATACAAGGTATATCAACTTTAAAATATTGTATTGGCAAAATGCAATTTAAAAGTGTTTAAGTATAATAACTTAAACAACTATTTTTTAACTGTACAACCTGGCAAGCTAATTGCCACGGGCAATCTCTTCCAATCAACCAGAAAGTTGTTAAACAATCCTTAAGTAAAAGCAATAATAGAATTATTTAAAAAATATCGCGGTTCGGTTCAGTCATTAAGTTGGGAGTAGACAGATGGTGATGATGGAAAATACCCACTGTCTTGAACATTTCATTCAGATGACTTGTGAAGGGTCTTTCAAATTGAACGGTTTTAATTCTCATTTTTTTTAATTCTTAAATAAAACACACAGTTTGCTTTGATTTCAAAAAACATTTTATTATTCATTGAAGTACGAATATAACATATAATGTATGACATTTAAACACAAAAAACAATACCCGTACAATGCCGTATTTCACGGAGATACGAAGGTGGGTCAAATATACGAGACTTTTTTGTTTTAATTTTTTTATTTGCAGAAAGAAAAATACCAAGTACACATAATTTATCTACAATACATAATCTCCTGCTTTAGAAATGCATTTTTCCCAGCGGATCGGTAGTTTTTCTATCCCGTCATCGTAAAAAGAAGTGGATTGTGTCAGCAGCCAATTGCCTACAAACCCCTCTACTCCATCGTCGTCGTTGAATCGTTGGCTTCCCAGAGCTTATTTCAGTGGCCTAAAGAGATAAAAGTCCCTGGGCTATAATAGATCAGCGCTATAGAGAGGGTGTTTCAGTCATGTCCAACTAATTTCCTCCGCATGTTCGCATGTTACAGCTGCAGTATGGAGTCTCGCGTTGTCATGGAGAAGAATCACTTCTCGTATCGGTTGGTCACGTCTTTTGTATCGATAAACAAGTTTAACCTCACTCAAAAGCTCGCAGTAGTACGCCACATTGATGATGTGACGATCGTACAAAAATTGATGTGCAAAATGTCACGCCCGTCTCAAAAAACGGTCGCAAGCACCTTACCAGCTGACAGCCGAGTCTTGACTTTCACAGGGACTACCTCATCCTTCTAACTCTACTCCACGCTGGCTGTGTAGTTTGTTTCGACTCGGGTGTGTAGTGGTGTACCCAATTTTCATTGCAGGTAACGATGCAACTCAAAAATGCATTCCCTTCTTGTGCGAACTGCGCCAAGAGCCGCTCACAGACGTGCTAACATGCCAACTTTTGTTCTGCAGTCAAAAGACGTGGGACCCATCGAGCAGACACTTGACGGAATCGTAGGTCTTTTATGATTATGGATTAAGTGCTCCCATAACTTATTCCTATCTCAGAACAAATTTAAAAATCTGTCAAACGTCGGTCGCATTCCAAAAGATCACGAATGGCGTTGATATTCAGTAATGCTCGTCCGTAGGTGACGATAATGTTTTAGAACCCTGTACGGCCTTTCATGAACCCCTTATGTCAGGCAAACACATGGGCTTTAACGGGAATCAAATCGCAACCTCCGTGCTGGAAGTGAGACGTCTTACGAACTAGGCCGTGAAGGTCTTTTGATGAATGTATGTGGTTTTGTTAGTATAATAAGATAAACGGGATGATCAGGGAATTAATTAGTTTCGTTTATTTTGGCAGTCTTGGTCTGTTGTTATTTCAAAAAAGAATTCAATAAACAAATTTATAAATTGGCAAACTTTTCGCACCGATTCCTGGAAGCAAATTAAACACGTTCGGCTGTTTCTTTCTTCAGGTACAACTATTATTAATAGGAACCCTGCACTGGGTTGTGGGGTGCAGCGGGGACCAGTTTTACATACTTAATAATTAAAGGACAATTTATATAGCGCCGTTCAAAAACGCTCCAAATCGGGACACATTTACTATCGACAGATTAAAAATATATTAAAATTAATATAAATTCGTTAAGCGTAAGGATAGAATATTGAGAAGAATACATGGAGTGACAATGTATGGCAGAATACGGAATGCAGTGATAAGGGATGAATGCCAATCTTAAACGGTTCGGCTGTTTCTTTCTTCAGGTACAACCATTATTAATAGGAACCCTACACTGGGTTGTGGGGTGCAGCGGGAACCAGATTTTACACACATAATAATTAAAGGACAATTTATGTAGCGCTCATTCAAGAAGCGAACTCTCCTCAAAAGCACTCCAAATCGGGACACATTTACTATCGACAGATTAAAAATATATTAAAATTAATATAAATACGTTAAGTGTAAGGATAGAATACTGAGAATAATACAATACATAGAGTGACAATGTATGTCAGAATACGGAATGCAGTGATAAGGAATGAATGTCAACTTAAGGCTGGTGTGTTGGGTTAGATGAAAAAAAAACACTCGCAGATTATTTGAGCGTGTGAAACGAATTAATGAAGACTAATAAAAATATCTGATGCAAATTTGAGTCAAAAGCGTGTGAGAAGACCAAAAAAAGTATTGTTGGATCAAGTGAATTATATTTTGAAAAAAATTAACACAAAAATCTAATAAATCGTATCATCGAGGGTTAAATTGTTCTGACTTTAACACTTGGAGACATGTACTAACCCTCCACTTTTCTAGTCTGAATGGTAACCATCAGACCACGGGGCTAACAAATGGTGAACTTTGTCTCGTGGGGTCTTGGATTACTTATTTACTCGCTTGCATCATCGAGGGTTGAATTGTTCTGAGACTATACCGGAAACCCCGTATAAACATGTAATTCTCTTTAGCACTTGGAGGGAGGGGCACCACACTTCCGCTGCAGACGTTTCTTTATACCCGAGGGCGCCTTCTTCTTCAGTGTTAGCTCTCTCGTGGACTGGGGTGGATCACAGCTAGAAGTTATCTCCTCAATACCTGTCTCCTTCTCGTGGTACTCTCCTTAGTAAGTATTATTTAATGAAACTAGATTTCCAGTGCTGTGACGTTCGGGTTAACACGCTTGCTTGGCGTTCATATTAAGCAGCTTTATTCTACGAGATGCTTACTATATATCTTAAAGTTGTCTTTCCATTGGACCATTCCATGCTTTTCCTTTTGATTTATGATACTTCATTTTTATTTTTATTGTTCAATGCCCAGGCTTCGTGACTATATACCAAGGTTTGCAGAAGCACAAGACATTATCCACAATTATTTTCGAACAAATTGCGATTAATTTATTGGAAAATTTGTACTAAATGCGCCGTTTACTTAATTCCTTGAAACAACACGCCCCTCAATATAACTCTACCTTTCCATCTCTGGAAAACATTCTCTCCAAATACCGAACTTCCTCTACTTGTTATAATCTTTAATAAAACTAGATTTCCAGTGCTGTGACTTTGGGGATTACGTGCTCCCTTGGCGCACAGCCATTTTACGTAGCTTTATCCCATGAGGTTTCTTCTAGGCATATTGAGATGATACTACCTTCTAAGAATGAGGAGGATTTCTCCTTATATGTTATCTTAAAGCCTTCTTTCCTCTCAGCCATTCCATGCTTTTCCTTTTGATTTATGATACTTCATTTTTATTTTTATTATTCAATGCCCAGGCTTCGCGACCACACACCAAGAAATGGCAGAAGCACAACACATTATCCACAACTATTTTCGAACAAATTGCGATTAATTTATTGGAAAATTTGTACTAAATGCGCCGTTTACTTTATTCCTTGAAACAACACGCCTCTCAATATAACTCTATCTTTCCATCTCTGAAAAACGTTCTCACCAAATACCGAACTTCCTCTACTTGTTATAATCTTCCATTGTGTACCTCGTATTCCTCTACTTGTTCTAAGCATACATTGCAATTATTCAAAAACTGAAGAAAGTCCAAATAAATCACTAAGATGTCGCTCCATACAAGAGTGCGGTTTCTACCCGTGGCTCTCTCCTACAAAGTTTCCTTCTACGAGTAGGTATGTTGGGATACTATTCTTCCTTTTAAGCGTGAGGAGAGATGTGAGGTTATCTTCTTAAATCTTTAAGTTGCTGAAGGGAACAACGTCTAATCCTAATTAGATGCTGGAAAAGCTGATTTTATGTTCCTGGCAACTATTCGAGGCACAAAAATATAGATTTTTTAGACCGACAATAAGTAGAACTAACTTGTCTAGTGCACTTCCTTTGTTTCACGGCCTGCCACTATTGAATAGAGCCTCAGATATTGACATCTTCAATATATTAGAATATGATTTTTAAAGATTTTTTTATTTCTAAGAAAATGTTATTCAAATATTTTTTATTTAAATCCATTCATGATATAAAAATCTTCATTATAACATAAGTTAATGTGTTGTAGACATATTTGTTAAGTTTATTTAATGCGGGGATCAAGTGACATATTGTCAGCTCTTATATAGGGCAAGACAAACTTGTAACAACGCTGTACCAAATACATTCAGAGAATTGTGGCACAGAGTATTGTGAATATGAAATGTACCCACATATCAATAATATTAAGTAATACCTCTTTTTACGCGGGTTATTGGCTCCAAGAAAACAGCGCATTGATAACAATACACCCACTGCCTGTGGAAAACAACGGTTATGATTGTGACCTGAATTCATATTCAGTCTGCAGCACTAATTGCGATGGTATGCAGCTTTTGGAAGTACTTGAAGACACACTTTTTAGGGGGTCTTATTAATATTTATGATTATGTATGAACACTCTACATATACACTACACTACACCTGAAGCCGAATGTGTTACTTTCAAATATTGGAAGATTTAGAAAAGTTTCGTGGTTCGTCTTCCTATGGCAAGTTTTAATTAATGAATACACAACACAAAAGATCATTTTAAAAAATACCAACGTTTAAAATCCCAAACACAAGAGTTGATTCCGTGCATCGTTGAGTCATGTTAACAGATCAGTGAAAATGCACTTATTTTCTGAGAAAAAAAAAAAGACTTGTCGTTTTAGTTCAGCTACCGTCAATTTAGCCACTATCCTCCTAAGCTTTAGTAGCGTTGATCTAAATATATCCATATTCGAGCCAGCTGTAGTTTTTTACTCTCGGCACATTCTCACGATTGAGTTATGAAAGAATAATAAATGGACAATTTATACATAAAAACCTTAAATTAATTCGTTCCAGAGTCGCGAGTGAGTCTATAAGACCATTCATCATTTTATAAGATTCCAGAAGATCATAGGCAAGTTACTTGCATCAAGTAGGTTTATCATACAAAGGCAAGTTACTTGCATCAAGTAGGTTTATCATACAAAGGCAAGTTACTTGCATCAAGTAGGTTTATCATACAAAAGTCGTTCAGTCATGTTAACAGATCAGTGAAAATGAACTTATTTTCGGAGAAAAAGAAACACTTGTTGGTTTAGTTCAGCTACCGTCAATTCATCCACTATCCTCCTAAAAACTTAGCAGCGTTGATCAAAATATATCCACATTCGACTTATTAATTCCACTAGCTGAATAGCGCATCTAAGAATGTGCGAAAACAATGACTGAATATTTGTTAATTGTCACGTTACCGTGTCTGATCTTCCATTGCTGCATATTTCCCGTCGCCATATTATTTGGCCTGCCAGACGCCTGCCGACGTTTCTCATTGATTGGTTTCGCCGATCTTCGTTGTACGAGTAGATCCGCGATCTATGGTTGTCGTTGTTCCGCGTTTATACTCTTAGTTTGTCGCGAAGTCTGGGCATTTAATAATAAAAAATTAAAATTAAGTATCATTAATCAAACCGAAAATCATGGAATGGTCGAGAGGAAAGACGACTTAAAAATATAAGAATAAATCCTCCTAACTCTTAGAAGGTAGTATTTCTAAGATATTTCATTAATAATAATTAATTTTACATTAATTATTACTCAAAACGCGAATAAAAATAAATGTGTTTTCGTTTGGTTTGTAAAAAAGTACAAAACAAAAAATGAACAACACAATTTAATATTGAAAATAATCTACTTTCCGATTGCCGACATGTTTTATTTTGATAGCACGTGTTTCAAAATTGGAATAGTTACGTTACTCAGCATTTTCTGCATATGTTTTGTTTCATTTTAAATTCACAGTCACAGTATGTTTAATTTCATTTTAGGCTTCACGGCATTGAACAAATTATGTAATAAGATTTTTATTTACACAAATATATGTAATTTTTGAAGATATTCAATATTTAGGTATGTTACTATTTTTTTGCATTTATTCCTGCATCTATTAAATGCGGAAAAATAAGGTACTTATTGAACTTTACATCAATAAGTCGTCTCACTGCATTATTATTATTATCAGACAGCATTAATGCTGTTAATATTTCGAGGTCTCACTGCATTATTATTATTATTATTATAATCAGACAGCATTAATGCTGTTAATATTTCGATCGAGTATAACTGTCATATATTTATGGAGAGACACGCCACTAAATAGTCCTGTGGGGTCTGTATGTTGGAAGTTGTTCAAATGACGCTTACACTGATTCAATGTGACAGTTTGTTCATAGATTCAACAACTCGGATATAACAACTCGGTATTGTCTCGCATTATAATGATATCAATCACATATCACACGAGAATAATGTCTTTGTTTTTCTTTGCAGGAAATGCTGGGGGCAATGTTATTGAGATAACTCATATAGTATCGGATGAGCATCAACTCAACATATCGACGCTATTCTAGACATTGAAGATTGGGGAAGTACTCTATTGACATAGAACTTGGAGCGGGCTAAGTATCCTATTGACATAGAACTTGGAGTGGGCTAAGTATCCTATTGACATAGAACTCGGTCCAGACAAGTAGTATTATATCTACATAGAAATAGGTGCAGACGAAGTATCCTATTGACATATAATTTGGTGCAGACAAAGTATTGTATTGACATAGAATTTGTTGAAGAGTTTGTGTATCTAGTATTTAGCATATTTCATTGAAAATTAAGTACTATACCGTGTCATTACACATGTAAACAGATAATTATCAGCAGTAATTTTTCAAGCACCAAAGTTATCCAATCCGAGAATGGCATCGATCCAACAAGTTATATTTTTGTTATTTATGGCAATAGCAGTATTCTCGGGCTGTGGTACAGCCAATCATATACCGCACTCTTTCCGTACAACAGATACAAAAAAATGTCAAATGAACGACAACGAAATGAAAAAAATCGAAGACTTGTATGCAAAAAATATAGAAATGTTCAACTTGATTAAAATAAATATAAATCTTGCTTCTAGAGGAAATACGGTTTGCGATGAATTGATTAATAAGGCGAATGAGACATTGCAAAGTATTCGAGAGTTGTGTAGGACAAGAAGACAGAATAAAACGGAAACAGTCGGTATAGACTTCGGAGGGAGACTATTACAGGTTGTACAAAATAAATCAGTCCATTTAAAGAGATCAAATGAACGAAATGAAGAAATCGAAATGGAAGATATCATAAACGAAATTCGCAGTAATAAAGGAATCCGTCGTGATGGTCAGCTTTGCAAACGCGATCATCATTTTAGAAGAACAACCTCGTCAGGAAGACGGTCTTGTGTTTCACATTTAGAAGTATTGAATCACGTGCTAAAGTCATATCAAAATGTTGCATTTCTTTTTAATATTACAGATAGCCGCAATATAATAGATAACTCTAACAATACTTGCGGTCAGTTACTTTTAGCAATAAAAGACATTGCGAAAAGTGTTGAATTGCAAAGTACAGATAAATTTATACAAATTCACGGTGTTGATAACGATATAAGACAGAACACGGAAGGGAATGCTATAACAAACGATATTAGACTTAAAAGAGACATTAATAAAAATGTGATTTACTCTGATTTTCCTCAAAACCTTGATATCAACGATATGACCACTTTAAGAATGATAATATTAACTAAGTATAGAGAAATTGGAATCGATAATATCGATACATTATTAAGATTTATAGATAAAGAGACCAATCATTGGCTTCGTACCATTAGTTATTATTATGTGTTTGAAGAGATGAACATACGGAATGATCTGCGCAATTTTAAAATATTCAATTTGGCATATGCAATAACACATGATATTCCAAATGATATAAATCTGTTAAAAGGTAAAAAATATAACAGATTTCATCAATCGATCGAAGAATTAATACTGGATCAAGTTCAAGAATTCATCGAAATACTCGTATATACACATAACGGGGCTTTATATGATATAATTCGGTATAACCGGGAATCGAATCAAAATGCCTTGTGTTTTAGTTACTTTCTGCCTCGTTTTGTTGAAACTTTATACAACAAAAATGTTGAAAATACAAAAAAAACTCTACGTTTCTTAAACAATCTACCGTGGCGGTCGCACAAGGTTTTCGGAATCAAGACACTTTTTGAAGAAATGAAAAAAAGAAATCATTTAGATAGTCCGGAGATTATAATCCTCGCGCATGAAGTTAAAACCACTTATTTATACAAAGAAGTTAACATTAAAAATCCTGATGAAGAAAATGCCTTGGAATATGTAATAAATAATTTGCCTCATCAGGTTAAAACATTACTATGGAATTCTTCAGTCAGTTTTAGGACAGAACAATATTCCCTGAAACCTGTTTATTACACTTTGTACGGCAGCGAATGGGGTAATGTTTACATTTACCCTGATAGTAATTACGAAAGTGGAAACCAACGTTGGAGCGTCGAAGTGAAAGACAACGGAGAATGTTTGTCCTTTATTAATAAAGATAACTCGAGAGCGCTCTACGCGGACAATCACGGCTATGTCTATACTCGTGATCCGACATCCGAAAAGGACGAATGCTGGAAGGTGCATCCGATAAATGGTGGAACATCGTTCCTCTTGGAGAACACATTTTGGAAAGTTTTCTCGCAAGTCGGCCCTCTAGAACACTGCTACTCGAGTAAAAACAACTTTTGCGCTAAAGTGTTTGCTTTTCCAGAAGCTTTATTTATTCCGGGACGAATGTGGAAAATATTGTGAGTTGTTTCTAGGCGATTAATTCAATTGTACGTAACGTAATTTCGTGTTTTTTCAACGTAAATTCATTAAAGCAAAGATAGTAGACGGTGGTTCATATTATTAGTTTCAGTATCTCAGCAATCTCTCGAGTCGTAGTTGAACTTGAACTCCTTATTACGCAATCCACTCCAAGTACCCGAACTCCTTATTACGCAATACTCTCAAAGTACGTGAACTCCTTATCCTTATTACGCAATCCACTCCAAGTACCCGAACTCCTTATTACGCAATACTCTCAAAGTACGTGAACTCCTTATCCTTATTACGCAATCCACTCCAAGTACCCGAACTCCTTATTACGCAATCCACTCCAAGTACCCGAACTCCTTATTACGCAATACTCTCAAAGTACGTGAACTCCTTATCCTTATTACGCAATCCACTCCAAGTACCCGAACTCCTTATTACGCAATACTCTCAAAGTACGTCAACTCCTTATCCTTATTACGCAATCCACTCCAAGTACCCGAACTCCTTATTACGCAATACTCTCAAAGTACGTGAACTCCTTATCCTTATTACGCAATCCACTCGAACAGTCTAGAGAGGGTGTAACACGGATGTTTACAAGACATCACCTTTAAGCTCGGTTACAGATATAGTTATGTAAACTATAATTTGTCACCATTGCGCCAATTTGTCACCAACTTAATTAGACTTCCTGACCGCAGAGTAACGTCTGCTTTTCAAAATAGAACAACTGACTGTACTGCCCTAAGTTACTGGTTCACTTCCGAATGCCTTTGAGAAGTACGAGACTCAGGGATATATGTATGTTATATATATTTCGGTGCGAGAGTTGCAGAACTATTACTCGGAATCTCCCGTACCCAGATTGCATCCATTGGGGGATGACTATACTAGTCTCCGACATATTTGGAGATAGTTTAAATACGTTTTATTCTCTCAGGCAGCGTTTTTGTTTATTTAAACAATAAATTCGGCGCCACGGAGTGACTGTCATTGATTTGTTTTTCATTATTGTTGATTTTTTTTTATCTCCAACAAAAATATATTGAAATTTCAATATGTGTTTTGAGTGGGAGAATTAATTACACGAATATGTTATACTCGTATATACATTTTTTTTAATAACCAAACATATTATTTTGATTATGTTACGGACCTGGACCTGATGAGCCCTGGCCTTTTGTGTGCTTGTATTAATATGTATGGTAAGCAGTACACAAAGGTTAAAGTAAAGACTTACTTCTTTGTGATATTTTCGTGTTTAAGTCAAGTTTTTATTTATTTATTTATTTATTATTACACATGACAAGAAATATACATAATTTGCGAAAAAACAGGTAATTTCATCAGGACATACGTAATTTTAATGGATCTGGGTTTGTCGCCTTTCATTTGTCGTATCCCCAGTAAACTAGGCTTTTGCCTGTATCTCATTGAGGATATTCAGCATGAAAAAATAAATCGATACTTCTTTCCGATTTTTGATTACACGAAAACAAAACCCCGCTGCACGTTCTCATCAACCTGACAAACAGTGACACACAATTACAGCTGGAAACATCATGCGGAATCAAACTGTCCACACATCATCACTCCAGAAAAACCAAAAATGTTCATCCCATAATATACCGCACACAATCATAAGAATAAAAATAAACACAAAAATACACAAAAACACAAATACAAAAACAACCAAAATTAAAACAACAAAAAGAAACCCACGCTCACGAGCTCACACAAATCCTTTCCACTCGTCATTCATCCTGAAAGCCCAAGTACTCAAAATCCTGTCGCAATAACAACCACGCTCCGATCGACTGTCTAAATGGTTTTCCTACCTTTATCTTTGTTGAATTCGGTTAATGTTAAGTTAATGTTTATACTTTTTGTAACACGTTGATTTTGTATTAATACGCACTCTGCATTATATAATTTTAGCATTTCTGTGTTATATAATCAATTTACTATTATTAAGATTTAATTATTAAATAAAGAATGTTATATTATGATACTTTTTTTTTCTCAAAAATAAAAAAAATGATATCAAAATAATTTTTTGGGTAATTAATTTTCCTTCACTTATCTTCTTTTTTCACGGGACCCAATACACGGCACCGGATCCCAACATTATTTGGACGATCCGGATCATTTGCGGGTACAGGAAATATTGCTGGGTATGCCGGGTACGGGGGCCCCTTTGCGAGTACCTGTTTCATAATTCATTTGATTATCCTTATGTGTGGAAAGATGCTGGTTCCAGCCAACGGGAATACCGCCGATACTAGGTCTTCAGGGTCTCGTCACGTCACTAGCGGGTGCGCCGCATACAGGGGAGGTTGGCTTTTGGGCTGCTGATGCATTCTCTTACAATCAACATGATTCAGAATAGGTTAAGCGCACTTTCCTGGACGTTTTGTGCTCTTCGTGGGAGAGTGTTTGATAATCACGATATAATAATGTAAACCAAAACGGCATACTATAAAGCTGTTATAATACCATCTTTGATATATTGATGATAATTATGGGTTCCCTATAGGCGATACATTAGAACACTCGACAAATGTCAGCAGATGCACACCAGGAATGAAGATTCGATGGTATCAAATTATGAAATATTGAGAAAAGCAAACTACTGCAGCATCAAGATTTTGGTGTCGCATGCTCGCTTGTGTTGTTCTGGGCACGTGGCGCAAGAGATAGGCCGCCGTTACACGCTCAATCTGGATCGCAATCCGCGATCCAAATCGACGATCTCGGATTGACGGATCGCGCGACTACATTACACGATCAATCCGATTTCCATCAGTCCACACCCCTCAGCCGCAGCGGCAACATCTTTCTCAACTCAAAATGGACGTAAAAATAAAAAAATATAAGCTGTTGTAGCCCTAATTCTGGCCGTAACTTTGTAAAAGCGAGTTCGAAGGAAACATTGGGTTAAACAGTGGCTACGAATGAGATAATTGTATACCCATTTAAATCTACTAAAATAAATACGATTAACTGCTAAAAAAGATGACTATAAAAATGACTTCAGGATGAGTGGAAAATGTTTTGATGAGTTGTTAGAAATGATAACCTCATACATATCTAAACAAGATACTTGTATGAGAAAAAGTAAAACACCTGAAGAAAAATTAGCAGTAACATTGCGTTATCTTGCTACAGGCAGAAATATTGAAGACCTTAAATTTTCTATCATGTCTCCTGCATCGATCAGTGAAGCTTGAATTTGTAATTTTTTTAAATTTTCTTCTATAATTCGATCTCAGACATTTTTTTTTCTCACGTCAACTTGTTTATTTATTTATTTATCGTCAATTCAGCCGATGGCGGCTTTATTTTCTTTAAAATTCCCGATAGAGAGCATACGTCCATCTCTATCGGTGCGTAAACGTCGACTGACGCGATCTTACACGACCTCACACGAACAATCCCGATCGCGAGCAGCGGATCGCAAGCGTGATTTCAAAATATCCAGATATTTTGCGATCCGATTGATCAATCCATCAATCCGCTCATTACACGGTCAATCTTGACCGCGATCATTGATTGCGATCACGGATTGCGATCCAGATTGAGCGTGTAAGGCGCCCGTTACACGGTCAATCTGGATCGCAATCCGTGATCGCCGATCAATGATCGCGGTCAAGATTGACCGTGTAATGAGCGGATTGATGGATTGATCAATCGGATCGCAATCCGTGATCGCCGATTTGGATCGCGGATTGCGATCCAGATTGAACGTGTAACGGCGGCCTAACGGGGGCCATATATGCTAAGGACGTATTGCGCGAGAGACGCTTAACAACATGACTGCTCTGCACAACTGGGAGCAAACAGCAGCAGATAGATACAAATGGCGGAGAACTGTCGCTAGTTACCATAGCATATATATCCGGGACCCAATAGAGGAAGAAGACACAGACAAGCTATTGCAAGTACCGGAGCTGCATGTCATGTACGCAACAGGTTATGCTATCACAACTTGTCGCGGGTAATGAGCATTAATTAATTCATTAACTCAAAATTAAAGCACCTTTAAAGGGATATTCAAATAGTGGCATTGTTTTATTAAATTTAATGTTAAGGCTATTTTTAGGATCGATATATGGGGATTGTGAGATTTGTGACCCTCTTAATACATTCATTATGAAATGGTCACAAACGACACAACAGACAAAGCTGGTAATCAGGTAGAAAAAGGTTACAAATGACACAGCTGATAAAGCTGGTCATCGGATAGAAAAAGGTTACAAATGACACAGCTGATAAAGCTGGTCATCGGATAGAAAAAGGTTACAAATGACACAGCTGATAAAGCTGGTCATCGGATAGAAAAAGGTTACAAATGACACAGCTGATAAAGCTGGTCATCGGATAGAAAAAGGTTACAAATGACACAGCTGATAAAGCTGGTCATCGGATAGAAAAAGGTTACAAATGACACAGCTGATAAAGCTGGTCATCGGATAGAAAAAGGTTACAAATGACACAGCTGATAAAGCTGGTCATCGGATAGAAAAAGGTTACAAATGACACAGCTGATAAAGCTGGTCATCGGATAGAAAAAGGTTACAAATAACACAGCTGATAAAGCTGGTCATCGGATAGAAAAAGGTTACAAATGACACAGCTGATAAAGCTGGTCATCGGATAGAAAAAGGTTACAAATGACACAACTGATAAAACTGGTCATCGGATATAAAAAGGACACAAATGTCACAACTGACAAAGCTGGTAATCGGATATATAAAGGTCACAAACGACACAACTGGCAAAGCTGGTCATCAGATAGAAAAAGGTCACAAATGACACAATTGACAAAGCTGGTCATCAGATAGAAAAAGGTCACAAACGACACAACTGACAACGCTGGTCATTGGATAGAAAAAGGTCACAAATTACATAAGTGACAAAGCTGGTCATCAGATTGAAAAATATTACAAATGACACAATTGATAAAGCTGGTCATCAGATAGAAAAAGGTTACAAATGACACAACTGATAAAGCTGGTCATCGGATATAAAAAGGACACAAATGTCACAACTGACAAAGCTGGTAATCGGATATATAAAGGTCACAAACGACACAACTGGCAAAGCTGGTCATCAGATAGAAAAAGGTCACAAATGACACAATTGACAAAGCTGGTCATCAGATAGAAAAAGGTCACAAACGACACAATTGACAAAGCTGGTCATCAGATAGAAAAAGGTCACAAACGACACAACTGACAACGCTGGTCATCGGATAGAAAAAGGTCACAAATTACATAAGTGACAAAGCTGGTCATCAGATTGAAAAATATTACAAATGACACAATTGATAAAGCTGGTCATCAGATAGAAAAAGGTTACAAATGACACAACTGATAAAGCTGGTCATCGGATATAAAAAGGTCACAAATGACACAACTGACAAAGCTGGTCATCTGAGAGAAAAAGGTCACAAATTACACTAATGACAAAGTTGGTGTACGAAATCCCGAGATTGCCAAGAAGTTATTCCTATTTTCATAATACAATTTATTTTACCATGGAAATAGTTGTTTAAAAAGATAAAAAGAGAAGTCCATCATAAGAGAGTTTGTGTTACGAATACTCTTTAAAAATATATATAATTTTTACAAAACCGATTAACCTGTTTCTCAGATGTAAAAATAACCGGAAACCGGTTAATCAAATTACGCTGTTAATTGGCAGCCCAAGTCGTTACTGATTTTTACTTAACTGTTGTTAGACATCCTAATCTTATTTATGTTGCTGTAATAGTTCTATAAATGTAATAATACAGCACTTAAATAAAAATAAATTCATTATTCTTATTAGTGTTATATACTCAAGTATAACTCTTACTCTAGGCAACCAGAAACTGCTGAAATGTGCATGCTAAGATGGTCAGCTGGTGTGTCCCTAAGAGACAAAATAAAAAGCTCACACATTCGTGGAAGCCTGGGTGTTACAGACATCAACAGCAAGATGAAGATGGAGGAGAGGCGATTGAGATGGTGTGGGCACGTTGGACGCAGAGCACCCGATCACATTGTGAACCAGGCAATCTCCATGGATCTTCCTCGAATAACAACCAGAGGAAGACCAAAGAATTCATGGGTGGTGCAAAAAGATAACCTGGTGCAGAGGCACGGCCTGGGGGACGTAGTCCGGGACAGAAGAGCATACAACCTGAGGACGAGAAGAGCTGACCCCGACAGTCTTCGCCAGTGAGTTGGGATGGAGCCAGGGAGAAGTGTTATATATTCAATGCTTTTTGTCTTAAATATTTCTGTTTTATTACATCTTTATATTCAAATTATTATGCTTACATTGTAATATTTAATTTATTACTTTTTATAAAGATCCTTTTCTATATTAATATTGTTTTTAATTTTTCCCTACGGTAATATTATTTTTCTTAGACCTCGGCCACACCGGTAGGAGCCTCGCTTGGTGCTTAGAGCTACAATACGAACTAGGTGACATGTCCTAGCGAACTAACACACCGCATACTATCGCAATGGCCATACTGCACGCTATGTGACGATTAGTCACCTAGTGAGTCTCCTAGCAAACAGACGTGTTGGTTAATTTTATTGTGTCACCAAGTGATTTTACAAGATGGCGAAAGTTTTAACAGCAGCTGTGTATAAAAGGGAGCCTTTGTGGAACCCATCGAGCAAATTATACAAAAATGTACCTGTAATAAAATCACTTTGGAATGAACTTGCACAGGAAGTAAATAAAGATAAGGTAAGTTGTAATGAAATTGGTTAGTTTTGAGAGTGGCATCGTTTATTGGCTCAACCGCTCCCAAATGTCAAATAAATTTGTGCAAAGCACTTTGGTGTGGCCAAGCATGAAGTCACCTAGTCTATTGAATGACATCACAGCACGTGTTTTTAGACAGAAGCTGAAATCACTGATGAATTTCATGGTAAAACATGAAGTGTTTGGGTCCGTGCGCTGCTGGATGTAGTCACATGGCACCTAGCGAAGCACTTTGATGTGGCCTTAGCCTTATGGGTTTATATTTTTCCATATTTTTTTATCCTGGACGCACCGCATAATGTTTTTTACTCAAGTATACATATTCCCCACCCGTTTAGTATGTCTCTTATACTTGGATATAATTGATTTATTTATCTATGATATTATTTACATAACAAGTAATTATATGAATTCATAATTTGTAAAAAAACAAGATTAGCAACAAAATAAAACAGGTAATTTAAAGTAGATATTCAATTTATATGGATCTGTGTTTGTTGCCTTTCGTTTGTCGTCTCTCCAGTAAACTAGGATGTTGCCTGTATCTTATTGAGGACATATAACATAGAGGAATCAATATACAACAGTCCGGGACAATTCTTCTGTGGAATTAATCACAAGATCTGGTATACCACAAGGATCTAACTTAGGTCCCCTGCTATTCCCCACAGGATATTATACAGGACCTAGACTCCCTAGTCTCCTGGAGTGAATAAAATCATCTTCTGTTCAACATTAATACATGTACTCGTATGTGTATTCTATAGTCGATCGTTTTCACCAATCCACCATCAGTATACTATACAGGGAGTGGCACTAAACAGAGTTTCTGAATTCAAAGATTTGGGCGTAACCTTTGATGTCGGACTCACGTTCGTTAACCATGTCTCACGTTTGATATCGGACTGTTACAAACTACTCGGTTTTATAATGAGAATATCAAGAGAATTTAACAGCACCGATATCCTGCGAAACTTATATAATTATCTAATTAGAACCAAATTAGAATATGCATCTACGGTTTGGGCTCCTCACCAGCTCAAATATAAAAACAATATAGAATAAATACAAAAAATATTCCTCTCAATTTTTTTCCATATGGAGTATTATTATTTCTAAGAGAGTATTATTATTCCATATGGAGTATTATTATTTCTAAGAGAGTATTATTATTCCATATGGAGTATTATTATTTCTAAGAGAGTATTATTATTCCATATGGAGTATTATTATTCCTAAGAGAGTATTATTATTCCATATGGAGTATTATTATTCCTAAGAGAGTATTATTATTCCATATGGAGTAACATTTTTTTCTAATCGATCATTTTTTCCTTAATGAGTAAAATAACAATGGTAATGTCCATAGAAAAATTGATTTTACTAATTTTAGTTTTACAGGAGTTTGAAAACATAAGTTATAGAAATCTTAGTTTTACAGGAGTTTGAAAACATAAATTATATCATAGAAATCTTGGTTTTACAGGAGTTTGTAAACATACTATAAGTTATAGAAATCTTAGTTTTATAGGAGTTTGAAAACATAAGTTATAGAAATCTTAGTTTTATAGGAGTTTGAAAACATAAGTTATAGAAATCTTAGTTTTACAGGAGTTTGAAAGAATAAAACGCCAAGAATGTTTTTGAATGAGATATTTTATTGTAGGTATAATGTAAGAATTGTTTGGAACACAATTTTATCAAAATGAGCAATAACTATAAAGGAACAAAGATTCAGCTAAAACCAGGTTCATCCGCAGTTCAACTCAAACAGCTCTTACCCATTTTAAAGAATAGATAATTAAAGCATATTTGGAAAAGACCCAACAAACCAATGACTCCTGACACGCACTTTCTATAACGGATATCTGCCATCATCTGCAAGACGCAAGAAGTTACCTTCCCTCCTATCCGTTTCCACATGAAGAGGTAGAAATAACTTGGCTGAAGTCGAAAGAGCAACTTGTACAGGAGTGCCAACCTTCAATTAGTTTGTTTTTTTATTTGTGTGGTATCCCTTCAATATATACGAATAAATGATGCAGACTACCTCCATAACCCATTGGTAACATTCTTGACATATTCGATTTCCGATGATATCCAAAAACAAAATACCAATCTGATAAAAGAGTTTGTCTGGTAACAATACTGGTTGTGTTGCAACCACCATCATGTAAAATGACAATCCACTAGCTCCGTACCCACTCCAGAGGTTGTAAACCTGAAGGGTCGCTTACTGGGGCCGAAAACAATATTGTCTCCCTATCACGCTCTTCAATATGTTCAAAACAGTCATTTAGATATATTGAAGGGTGTCATATAAAAAAAATATGCGGGCAAGTTGAAGAGCGTAGCCAGAGACAACATTATCTTCGGCCCCATTGATTAATCATATGGGTGTTAAACCAAAGGAGTAGGCATGGAACTCGCAGTTCGTCATTGTACGTGTTAGCCATACTACCTAACATGTGAAGAAACAATACTTGTACACGTCTACTTCGCGCAAGTGTTGTCTCTTCACATGCTACCAGACAAACTCTGTTATCAGATTAGTAACATTTTTTTTATACCCTCGTGAAAGCTACCCGAAACCCACAGCTGGGGGCAAAGATCTTACTAAGTAGGTCATGGACATCATCAGTACACTACTTGTAGCATTTACCTTACCGACACTTGGTGCTACACAAAAATATCAACCATTCAGGGTCATGGGTGGAAGTCAAAGGACCACGGAGGCTGTCAAAAACACTCAACAGATTGAGGGTTGGCACACCGAGATGGAGATGTGAGACAGATCTCAAGTGCTTGGGATGTCATTAATCTGGAAATCTTCACCGCTTGGTGAAGAAGCTAACAGAGTGCTGCGAGCTTCTTCAATAAGAGCCGTGTATGGGAATTATGATAAAGGGTCTGAATTCTTTATATCAGAGGGACAACAAAATGTTAAATTTTGACTTCAAAATATAAAATTGAAATACATATTCGCTGTTTTGATAAAACCTCTTGGATATGTGGTTTGATAAAACCTCCTGGGTATGTGTTTTTTTAAACTGTAATATACAACAGTGGCGCTATTTTATTTATTTGTTTAAATTCACAATACAGGCTTAGCCTGATTACATTGGAATTCACAATACAGGCTTAACCTGATTACATTGGAATTCACAATACAGGCTTAGTCTGATTACATTGGAATTCACAATACAGGCTTAACCTGATTACATTGGCATTCACAATAAGTACAGGCTTAACCTGATTACATTGGAATTCACAATAAGTACAGGCTTAACCTGATTACATTGGAATTCACAATAAGTACAGGCTTAACCTGATTACATTGGAATTCACAATACAGGCTTAACCTGATTACATTGGAATTCACAATAAGTACAGGCTTAACCTGATTACATTGGAATTCACAATAAGTACAGGCTTAACCTGATTACATTGGAATTCACAATAAGTACAGGCTTAACCTGATTACATTGGAATTCACAATACAGGCTTAACCCGATTACATTGGAATTCCCAATACAGGCTTAGCCTGATTACATTGGCATTCACAATAAGTACAGGCTTAACCTGATTACATTTGAATTCACAATATAGGCTTAGCCCGATTACATTTGAATTCACAATACAGGCTTAACCCGATTACATTGGAATTCCCAATACAGGCTTAGCCTGAGATTACATTGGAATTTTCAATTACAAAAAAATAGTTAACAAATTTAAAAAATAAATTACAAATTCAATAGTCACTTACATAAGTTAATGAGTGCTTTCTAATGTCCCCAGTCTTAGAAGATTTTTTTTTCTTAATTTTGATAATGTGATATATGGTATGTTAATGAAATATGTTAATACCTGAAGCAGTTCAGTTCAAGAAGAGTTGAGACCCTTCCAACAGGCTTCGGGCAAGTGCTGGGAGACCTGTTCTTATGCATCAAATGTAGTATAAATGATATATCTATATCAAATGTAGCATAAATGATATATCCTATATCAAGTGTAGCGTAAATGACACATTTATATCAAATGTATATAAATGACATCTTATATCAAATGTATATAAATGACTTATATCAAATGTAACATAAATGACAATACATAATTAGTGTCTTGGTGCCCACCTTGATATATGGAAGTGAAACTTTAACTTGACAGAGGGATAAAGTAAAATGAATGATGTGGAGATGCGTACAGTAAGAAAAGTTTGTGGAGTGTCAACATATGAAAAAAGGCAGAGTGACAACATCAGAAATGGCAGAGTGACAACATCAGAAAAGGCAGAGTGACAACATCAGAAATGGCAGAGTGACAACATCAGAAAAGGCAGAGTGACAACATCAGAAATGGCAGAGTGACAACATCAGAAATGGCAGAGTGACAACACCAGAAATGAATGCGTGAATAAAATGGATGTTTCATTGAAAGATTTTGAAAGAAGATAAATTGAGAAGAGAGAATATTACGCATGTTATTATATTATATGAATGTAGAGAAGGTGAAAGTTGCGTGTTTGGATAGAAAAAAAATTAAGATCTGTTCTTTCTACCTATCCCACAAGGGACACGGCGTGATGATATGTATCTATGTCTATAGGTACTAATGATACATCTGAAACAGGGAGATGGCACATGATGCCATACACCGGGGCTACCACAGGGAGATTTGCAGTATCCACCTTACGTATAATGGAACATATAGGGTAATGATGATACAAATTTTTATGTCCTAAAATCCACAGAAAAGGTAACATAACAAACTGTATTAGAAACCAGACCCTTTACATAAAGGTAACATAACAAACTGTATTAGAAACCAGACCCTTTACATAAAGGTAACATAACGAACTGTATTAGAAACCAGACCCTTTACATAAAGGTAATATAACAAACTGTATTAGAAACCAGACCCTTTACATAAAGGTAATATAACAAACTGTATTAGAAACCAGACCCTTTACATAAAGGTAATATAACAAACTGTATTAGAAACCAGACCCTTTACATAAAGGTAACATAACAAACTGTATTAGAAACCAGACCCTTTACATAAAGGTAACATAACAAACTGTATTAGAAACCAGACCCTTTACATAAAGGTAATATAACAAACTGTATTAGAAACCAGACCCTTTACATAAAGGTAATATAACAAATTGTATTAGAAACCAGACCCTTTACATACATTTAAGTTATTGTATCAAAGGTTTCGGCTTTATCTTTGAGGAACTAAGTATAAGAATATTTAACAATGGATTACTTTGTTATTTAACTAATTACATTAATCCCCACTACACATGTTTCTACCTCTAAGCTTTACATAACACAACAATTATATGAAACCTTGAATTAATAACCATTAGAGATTTCCTTCTTCCGTGGTTGCAGTCCTAAGACTGGTTTGCAGCAATTTGAACTCTTCTCCTCCATTCCCCCCTGTCTTGTGCGGCTCTTTTTAAGTCTGTATATGTTGAGCAGCGCACGTCCACCAACAGGTCCTCCAGGTACTCTCGGCGTGGGCGTCCCCTAGAGCTTGTCCCCTCGGTCATACCCTCCATTATGGCATGCAAGAGGCCCTCTTGTCGTATTATATGACCGATCCATCTTGCACGCCTTTTTCGGACAGGATCCTGAGCAGGTGCCTTCCTCCTTCGATTCGTTGGAGAACCTCTTCATTTGTGATGCGGTCTCTCCAGGAAATTCCTAATAGTCTTCTATAGGACCACATCTCAAAAGCCTCTAGTCTTCGTCTATCTCTTTCGGATAGGCACCATGTCTCGCAGCCGTACATCAAGATACTCCATACATAGGTCTTGATGAGGAGTATTCTCAGTTTTAGGTCTATATTATTTGATTCTATTACTTTTTTGTCTTTGCTTAAGGCTTTCATTAGAGATATGAAAGCCTTAAGCAAAGACAAAAAAGTAATAAATAACCAAAGAATGCAAAAGGTTTCATAATTCTTCAACATTTTTCCTTTGGTTCAATAGACCATACACACTTCCGGGGTAATATGACACCAGTCTCACCGTAACATAACAAACTCGAGATCATTGTGCCTGAAGAGAGTCCCGGAATAGGAGGTAGAAACACGTGTCATTAGTGGAATCAAAAAGTAATTTATTGTTGAATATATTTCTTCGAGACTGTTCCAGACATAATATATTTATTTATATAACAGTTTCCAAGCTGATATAAGACATTGTCGTATTTCCTGATGGACAAATAATCACAACAGAGCAAAACTAGAAATTCCAGGTTAGTTCAAACATTAAATTCCATTTAATTCAGTTCAAACATAAAATCATTTTTATTCAAATTAAACATCAAAATATAAATTGAACATCAATTCTAATATTTTTTGAAAAATCAGATTTAAAAGTGTGTACAAAGGCCGATACATTGATATTAATAGTGATTTATATTAATTAGTTCTAAGTTTTACAGAACTAAACTGTTTCAATATTATTTTTAAATATTTTGATGAGATATGTTGAACAATGTAACATTTTCTGAAAAAAAATTACAATTTTTATTAACTATAGTTCGGAAATTCTAGGATGAGTCCTGTGACAGCTCACAAATTTGCCCCGATACAATCTGATGTAATGTTTTTACCTAAATAACTTGCTATTTATTAGAATCGAGGCTTATATTAAAGTTGATAAAATAATTAAAATTACTGAACATCGTTACAAGGTTGTATTGGGGCAAATTGGTGAGCTGTCACAGGACTCGTCCTAGAATTTCCGAACTATATTAGAAAACCCAGATTAATTTTATCTTTTCTGGTACTTTCAACAAATTATATTTCTAAAAAAGACATTTTCTAAATAAAATTATCTCCACTATTAAAATATTTGAACCAGCTAATGTTACTATCAGGCTCACATCATTGTTGAAAATTTAAAAACATTACATCTCCCTTCAGTGACAAAGCGTGTTTTCCCAATCTCATTATCAGTTCTTGACATCGATGGCATTGTTAACTTCAATTTGTTTTTTTTTTTAATCTTTCACCTTTAACTTAAAACTTTGTAAAACAATTGTATGGTTGGTTGGAAAAGAGCAATTTAGTAATAAACTCACCATATTGTACAATGTACAATAAACTCACCATATTGTACAATGTACAATTAACTCACCATGTTGTACACTCTACAATTAACTCACCATGTTGTACACTGTACAATATACTCACCATGTTGTACACTGTACAATTATCTCACCATATTGTACACTGTACAATTAACTCACCATGTTGTACACTGTACAATAAACTCACCATGTTGTACACTGTACAATAAACTCACCATGTTGTACACTGTACAATAAAGTATTAATTAAATATAATAAATCATTTTATTTGAATACATTCACCTGAATAATTTATTAATTCAAAAAGGACTTTTAATACATACAAGATTGATTTAATTCATTAAAATGTAATCATTTATTTAAAATAAAATTATACACATGTGTCCACCGAGAAAAACGACAATATTATAAGTTTTAGTGTTTAAAACAGAGTTTGAGATCCATTCATATTTAAGTTGGTCACGAACACCTGATATGACCTTTGTTCAGCTGTTCAAAACTGTTCAGTTATTCAATAGTCCAATTGTTCAAAACTGTTCAGTTATTCAACAGTCCAATTGTTCAGTTATTCAACAGTTCCATTGTTCAACTGTTCAGTTATTCAACAGTTCCATTGTTCAACTGTTCAGTTAATTGACAGAGAAAGGTCAATTTAATACCTTCGCACTATTCATTAACATTCTAAATTAGAAATATAACTTTCTATGAAATTGTAGAAAAAAATATATGCAAATATTATGCGTTATTTTTTATTTCTTTTTGGGCAACTTCAATACCGGGCAAGTACGGTACAACACACGAAAATGTTTTATTTATACTAACTAAAAGGTCAAAAAACATAGTTTCAAACTATACTTAAATGTCTGAAACATTAAGAGTTAGTTATTTTTTTACATAGACAAAATAATCCCTCGATAAAATCTAAAATAATTATTTTAATAACCATCCTCCCCGATCTCAAGTTAGAGCACCCTTGAGGAGAGTTTGCTCTTTAAAACGTGTTACATAAATTGTTTGTATCGATGCCCAGTACTAAATGAAGATAAACTGTTTGTGTCTATGCCCAGTACTGAAGATAAACTGTTTGTATCTATGCCCAGTACTGAAGATAAACTGTTTGTATCTATGCCCAGTACTGAAGATAAACTGTTTGTATCTATGCCCAGTACTGAAGATAAACTATTTGTATATATGCCCAGTACTGAAGATAAACTGTTTGTATCTATGCCCAGTACTGAAGATAAACTGTTTGTATCTATGCCCAGTACTGAAGATAAACTGTTTGTATCTATGCCCAGTACTGAAGATAAACTGTTTGTATCGATACCCAGTACTGAAGATAAACTGTTTGTATCTATGCCCAGTACTGAAGATAAACTGTTTGTATCGATGCCCAGTACTGAAGATAAACTGTTTGTATCGATACCCAGTACTGAAGATAAACTGTTTGTATCTATGCCCAGTACTGAAGATAAACTGTTTGTATCTATGCCCAGTACTGAAGATAAACTGTTTGTATCTATGCCCAGTACTGAAGATAAACTGTTTGTATCGATGCCCAGTACTGAAGATAAACTGTTTGTATCTATACCCAGTACTGAAGATAAACTGTTTGTACCGATGCCCAGTACTGAAGATAAACTGTTTGTACCGATGCCCAGTACTGAAGATAAACTGTTTGTACCGATGCCCAGTATTGAAGATAAACTGTTTATATCGATGCCCAGTACTGAAGATAAACTGTTTGTACTGATGCCCAGTACTGAAGATAAACTGCCATTTTCACATTTACACAATAAAATTTTAATTAAAAGCATTGACTATATAAACCTAAACCTTAATCTTCAATACATAATACTAAAAGTGTTTTTTTTTCTTTAATCTTTTTTCCCTATACATACATACTAGAATATAATTTAATATAATGATGCTCCTATATTACAGGGGTACCCAACCGGCAGATTTCAATCTACCAATCAATCGCAGCATGTTTTCAAGAAGATCTTTGCATATATTAAAAAATATTATTTTAGTCAATTCTAATAAGAAATATGACAAACTGAAAAAGGTTCAATTACCGACTGACAGATTTTAGTTCTTTATTTTGTCAACAGATGCACCACAAATATAAAACTGCTCTTGTTAGCGCAAGGTTAAACTTAAGAAGACATTGATAAAAATAAGAAATTCTTCGAGTGTCTTGTTAAAGTTGGGATTATTTGTCATATAATCCCAACTTTAACTAATCTTTACAATGCAAAAGCTCTCGTTAACATTACATTTAATTTACACCAGCATTTTTTGCGTCTAGCTTTTTTTTCTTCATAATAAATCTTCCCCGCTGGAACCCAGATTTTTTTAAATAGGATTCCAGTCTGGTTAACACTTAGGGTCCATAAAAACAGCTTTTTGGTCGGTTGGAAGAGATTGCCACATGGCGATAAACTCGCCAGGTTAAAAAAAATAAAAATAATATAAAATTATTATATCTGATTCAAATGTTGTATTTTTTCCTGTACAATGGTAGATGGCAACATCACCCTTGAAAACAAACAGCTCGTGTGTACAAAAAGCTCGGGCAGCCCTGCTATATTATTATTAAATATGAGAATATGTTTCACAGTGTATAAAAATAAATGGTACTTACAAACTTTTGGTTTGGCGACACTTGTTTTCCGAAAAATGGGAAAAAAATTTGAACAAACGTCCGTACAAAATTGCACACACACTATTTACACTGGCGCGGCTGCGCAGCAATACATACACTTCTCAAATTAAAAAAAAAACACAAAGACACAAGTTACCTAATACATATAAGGTAACTTAAAATTTCGTGTCGTTTTTTTTTTTAGCAAAAAACGTTCGTACCGTTTTGTAGAATAAAAATTAATCACATGTAAAAATTTACATTTAAGAAAAAGTTTTATTCATTAAAATAATCACCTTCATAATCTACGGCCCTTTACTAAAGAGATACAAGTGTTGTTTTTAGATATAAAAAATCTACAAATCTCCGCTTTATTGGTGAATTGTCTATTTCAAATGTGAATTAACGCCAAGAAAATCGCTTGGAAAAATGTCAGAATATGAGGGATGAGGTAGTGTTTCCTGTCCTAAATTTGTCCCTGTCCTAACTGATAGTTTTACTGTATTCAAAGTTTTACCCAAAAGTACCGGTTTAAGCCACTTTCAAAATATATTTACTAAAGCTAAGTATTTACCGCTGCATTTTCCTTTTTCCGTGAAGTCAGACCGACTTTATCGTCAATACTATTCATTTTACAATCAAATGTGTCACCGCTGTAGGAGGAGCCCATTTGGGCAGTTCCTTATTTATTTAACACTTCATTGTAAAACAATCTAGCGGGTTTATTGCCAGGCGGCCCCATCTCTTCTTTTTTGTAAAGCTAAGGGATGTAGAACTCAATAAAGAATATTTGGATCTTCTAGTGTAGATTGAGCTAGATAGAGACTTATAATATCCCCCATGAGTGACGCTTTTGGTTGGATCCCAATGAGTGACGCTTGTGGTTGGATCTCAATGAGTGACGCTTGTGGTTAGATCCCAATGAGTGACGCTTGTGGTTAGATCCCGATGAGTGACGCTTGTGGTTGGATCCCAATGAGTGACGCTTGTGGTTGGATCTCAATGAGTGACGCTTGTGGTTAGATCCCAATGAGTGACGCTTGTGGTTAGATCCCGATGAGTGACGCTTGTGGTTGGATCCCAATGAGTGACGCTTGTGGTTGGATCTCAATGAGTGACGCTTGTGGTTAGATCCCAATGAGTGACGCTTGTGGTTAGATCCCGATGAGTGACGCTTGTGGTTGGATCCCAATGAACTGTACTGAAGATCTTTCTATGTGATCTTCTCAATCCTGTCTTTTGGTTCTTTTAGATTACTGCTGAAACTAGTTATGTTCCAAATTCTGATATTAAGACTTAAAATTCATACTGGCAATCATTTTGACATGTTCTTCTCTTGTGGCATTGCTGGTGTGGCCATACTTGAGGATGGAGAATTGGTCTCCATAGTCATCAGAAAAGATAACACCGGCTGTAGCTTCCCTTCAATAATAATTATTTTAGTAGTCCCTGTGTATCTAATATCTATCAAGATGGATGAAAAACACATGACAAGCAAAATTATTTCTTCCGAATTTGAATATTATAGTCGTTCGTCGGCTAGAGGTAGTCAAAAAATCATCGACCGATATATCGTGCGGCATGGAGTCTGCCACGAAGTTTAAACTATATGTTCAAATCAAAATTTTATTTTATAAGGTGATACAAATATCAGAAAGGGACTACCATTTTTTGTCATCATTTTGTTGATATACGAGAAGCAGAATAGTACGAAATTCATCGTGGAAAAAACGTACCACATGAACGCGCAGAAATTGTGACTTTTTTTATTCAAATCGTTCATTCGAATGGTACCCATCAATATATCCTAAACAATATACCCATCAATATATCCTAAACAATATACCCATCAATATATCCGAAACAATATACCCATCAATATATCCGAAACAATACACCCATCAATATATCGGAAACAATATACCCATCAATATATCCGAAACAATACACCAATAAATATATCGGAAACAATATACCCATCAATATATCCGCAGTTAGTCTCACGGTATATCATTAGTACGATGTGTAGAAAAGGCTATTAAAACTAATAAGGCTAAATATTAAAAAAAATCTGTATTTTTCAATTATTTTCAAAA
This sequence comes from Odontocerum albicorne, assembly GCA_949825065.1. Taxonomy (NCBI): domain Eukaryota; kingdom Metazoa; phylum Arthropoda; class Insecta; order Trichoptera; family Odontoceridae; genus Odontocerum; species Odontocerum albicorne. Next base: position 23,666,650 of record OX463862.1, on the reverse strand, counting down.
TTTCCTATAGCACACAAAATCGGATGACAAAAGTCTTAATACATGATTTTCAAAAGAATACATCGCTTATAATTAGACCACGGTACTGACAGAGAACCATGAAGCAGAGATAATAGATTCCTTTTACAGTATTTCTAGATTATGCAGTGTTTTTTTTAAATGGAGCAGCATAGCATGCCACGCCACGCCGCGCAGCCATGAACAATTCAATGAAGCTTGAGATCAAATGACTGTATCCTAACTAACTAGCCTAGCCTAGGCATTACACAATACAATCTTAAAGTATCACATTTTTTTTATTCATTTATAATAAATTATTTGTATTTTTTTTTTAATTCTTTAAGAACATTATTTAGTGATGGCAGGGGGGAGGGGGGTCAATGTATATAAATAATAAAAATCTTAAATATAACAAAAAAAAAAGGTTTTCCAACTCAACAGTCCTCACAATTCCCAATCTCAAGATTACGGAACAGATCTTTTGAATCAAATTTAAGTTTGTATATCTGATGATGTAAAGAATTTACAACTCAAAATTTACTTCTAAGGCGCCCTTTAGTGACAGAAGTCACATTCAGATGACTTCCTTTACATAAAAAACATGTCTCATAATATATGAACTTAAAGAGCTTGTATTCTCAAGAGGAAGTCTATTGCGTTTGAAAGGAACAGCCACTATGAAAAACTATTTGTATTATATTACACTTTGTATATAGTACAACCTGGCGGGTTTCTTGACATGTAGTTATCTCTTACAACCAACCAGAAAGATGTTAAAATGGCTTTAAGTGAAAACCAGACTAAAATTTTCCATGGCCTAGTAGACTTGATGACTTCCGTGGTCAAGTTGGTAAGACTTGTCTTCCCGTTGAAACTCAAGATTTTTAATATGATTCTAGCCTTGTTTTCACTCTTGAACATCTTTCTGGTTGGTTGGAAAAGATAACTATAAAGCAATAAGCCCGAAATAGTATAAAAGTGTAATATAATACAATACAAAGCCGGTTACCAATGGGCAAAATGAACATTTTACTAGGCCACGATGTCCGTAATCCAACCATTAAACTCAATCAGTTTAATGGTTGGATAAGATAGGATAAGCCTGCGACCCGGTCATTCTCAGTGTATCACATCTCCCAGAGGGCATGTCCTTAACAAATAACATTATGCTGTGTATAGCTAGACCATTGAATGTTTTTAATACTAGTTGTAAATAACAGATGAACTCCAAAACTTGTTTATGGGCGATGAAGCTTGTCACTTGTCACAAGATGTATTCCGTTATTCGAGTTCCGATTATCCGACACTTAATGGTAACATCTCTCTGAATGGCATCATCCACACAGCATCCACAATGGATACCTTCTGACACTATCGTTCTTGCAATTTAGATTCACCTCCGGACATTCCCAAATACAATATGCATATTTAGAAAGAAGTTATACTATAAATAATAATATATCAATGTTGTTAAATAGCCGGCTAAAAGTAACGCAGTTCATTCTTAGAATAACGATACAATAATCTCTCCATTTACACTAATTCACATTAACATGGTTTATTCTGTTTCAAATTCAAAATGCATAATAGTGACATCTATTAACCGTTTCAATACCAAAGACGGAATTATCCTCGTTCATATTGATAAGCTTATGTTACCAATATGACATATGCTAATATTATGCTTTATTTTATAATTAATACAGATACTGCCATCTCTGTAGAAGATTCTGAATCATTTTGTCACTTGTAAAGATTATTTCTTATCGAGATATTGTCATTTCTCTGAAGTGAGCCGTTTGACAGCTATTATATGTCATTCGGGTTGACGCGTCAGTAATATTTTTTTAATGGCTTTTAATATTTAAAATATTTATTAATACATGCGTATTACTTTTCCATTAGTGGTAATCTTTTAGTTATACGAGTATATTAATGAAATTTGTGTTGTATACAAAGAATGAAAAGAAATTTGTGTTGTATACAAAGAATGAAAAGAAATTTGTGTTGTATACAAAGAATGAAAAGAAATTTGTGTTGTATACAAAGAATGAAAAGAAATTTGTGTTATATACAAAGAATGAAAAGAAATTTGTGTTGTATACAAGAATGAAAAGAAATTTGTGTTGTATACAAAGGATGAAAAGGTAATTTGTGTTGTATACAAAGAATGAAATTAAATTTGGACATTGAGTTAAACACATAGTTTACCTTTCTTAGTGTATTGACAACCCTGAATTCAATTTTGAGGCAGTAAAAAATTTATTGATTTTTTTTCAAAAAGAGGCTTAAAACATAACAGAACGTCAACAAACTATAGAAAGAGAATGAAGCCCATAACTCCCGAGTTGACCTTACTAACTAGATCACAGACCTTGTCTATTGTTAAGGTCTGACATTCTCAAATACATAAACAGCATTTTAATAGTACTTTGTATAATATTTTGAGGGCCATTTCAAATTTCACGAATCAGAAAGTGTTAAATAGTATAACCTTTTTCCAAATGTGCTATTTAATAACATAGATTAATTAACAGATATATCTAAATTTAAAAAAAGAAATATAACATCAATTAAACCAGGAGTGGGGAACCTGCGGTCTTAACCCTTATCATGGCATTGTAACGCAGGTGTTACACTAATTTAGGGATTATTAAAAAAAAATCCAGAAACTGTAACGTAATTTCAAATATGGCAACACATTCAAATACTACACACGCACTATTGTGTGCAGTGATATTATCTGGTGATAAATATTGACAACACTACAAGCTTTTAAACGACATCGGGTCAACATGTCTGGACAGAGTGGGCGCGTTTTGAAAATTGGGGTAAATAATCTAAATATCTTATTAATCACTACATGTAGAGAAAAATTATTGAAACTATTTTATTTGTTGATAATTCAGTAAATGTAAATGTTGTTCGTGTTTTAGGATTATATATTTTTCCTCAATTTTCCTTCATAACTTACAATATAACAAGGAATCGCCAAAGAAAAACATTAATATTTGGATAAATTGAACTTTGCCAAGATAAAGGTGCAAGACACACGAGACCTTGGTAGGACATTAAGTCCAGCCTTTTGCATGAATCCTCATTTTAACCAACAAATACTTCGGCTTCTATTAGTTTTATTTTGATCTTAAAATATTTAAAATATCAAAAAGGTAAAAGAGGATACAATGAAATAATCCTTCCCGACCGGTAATCCATAATAAATCATGATTTAAGGCATAAGGGCTATTTATTAAAGACCTGACATGTTTCATGATTTGGTTCTACAACTCTAGAATGTACGTAAACTTCCCCGCCTGAGACTGGCGCCACCGCAACACGAGGCCTCTTGGCGAGAGAGAGTCCGTGGGTGTCCAGTACGGCAGTTTATTATCAACTTATGACACTGAGGTAATAAAACTAAAATGTATATTTATTGGCCCTAAACCAAATGATATCAAATTTAAAGATTTACATTTATTGTAATTTATTTTGTAAAATTTATCGTAATTTATTTTGTAAATCTAAGTAGTTCATAGTTAGATTTTTACAAAATGAAGGGCTCGGCAGTAAATAATGGTAAGCGACCAAATTGCAAAAGACGAGTTTCAAAATTACAAATTAGATAGTTAAGGGTATAATTAAAAAATCTAATACACAAACAGAATCATCATCGTTGCCGGGCCTCGCAGTCGAGGATCCCCTCGCCACTCCAACGTCAGTCCTGAACCGTTCTCCCACGTCGATCGTGTGATCTTCTGTGAGAGAACAGCCCGATCCTGGACGCGCACTCCCTCCCGCAAATGTCACAAACATATGAACCCTGCTGAGCCGCCTGGCCATGTTGACGCATGTTCGCAATTCGTTCAAACAGAATAGTCTTAAAACCTCGTACTTTTTAAAATTATATTATTTTTTAATAAACGTTTCATAAATAAATTTAAAGATTTTATAAAGACTTGTTTTTTTAATATCTTAAAATGTGATACATGTCGCTTACCATTATTTACTGTCGAGCCATTCAATTAATGTACATTTTGAAGTGCATCTAATTGAAGTTTCATGAACACGACCTTATTAGGTTACCGCTGACTTATTGCGGCCTCACAAAACGAAAAGGTTCCCTACGCCTGATTAAATACAAAATATTAAATACGTATGATACAATTAATACATTGTTTAGTAAAGACAGTAAATAACAAGTGTAAATCAAGTGAATTTATCTATTTTGCAATTAATTAACTTATTAAATGTAAAGTAGGCAGTGTTATAATATATACAGAGGAATTCACACAAAGGGTGTAAATAAATCTACATTAATGTGGTCATCCATTTATATGGTGTCCATTTACAAGCACTCGCTTTTATTTGGTTTATTGTTTGAAACGGAAAAGTTAAAATCAATGCCTGGAAGCTTTTGTAGATTCCAAATTGAAGGGGGCTTACTGAGTACAGATATGTAATGAGTGGAGAGACGGAAAAATAAATTAATCAAGACTGACCAGTATGATACGCCTAAACATATTCAAATCCATGACGCGGATATGTTGAAGAGAGTGGCCAGGAAACGATATTGTCTTCAGTCCCAATAATCGAGCCTTCGGGTTAAGAACCACCGGAGTAGGTAGATAAGTCACAGTTCGACATCTCTTATGTGTTTGTAATATTACCGTACGTGGACAGGCAACAACGTTTGTACGAGAACTCTTTAACCAGACTGGGATACTGTACTGTACTGGGGACCTTCGACTGGGATAGATTAAGACACGGGTAGCGAAACCATTGTAGAAATCGGAAAGTATTTCACAATCACAAAATATTAGGTGTTAACATAAGTTGTGTCCGTTTTTTTCCAAATATAAAAATGAGCACAAAAGTAAAACAAAATGGTAAAGGTTATACGTCATTCGAAAGAAAATTTTCTGCTCTACAAGATATTGTGTTTGCTTTTACGTTACATATATAATTTTATTTGATTACAAGCCTTCAAAATGGAATGTCAAGTAGACGAAAGTGAGCATTTTCGACACCCCCTTCTGTTCGCGTTCAATCGAGGGAATAAAGCTACCAAAGCTGCTCGCAATATTTGTAAAATGTACGGTGAAGATGCTATGAATGAAAGGACAGCTCGTCGATTTATTTTGCATTTCAAAGATGGTAATTTCGACCTGAAAGACATGAAGCGTTCCGGACGATCAGTGGACTTTGATGAGGACCGCTTATACCATATTATTCATGAAGATCCCCTTCAAACCACCGTAGAATTGGCTAAGCAGATTCAACAAAAAGAGCCGGATCGGCAATATGACGTTATTCTGCAACACGATAACGCCCGCCCTCATATCGCCAACATTACGAAAAATGCCATTCAAACGCTTGGTTGGGGAGTCCTGCCGCACCCTCCATATTCTCCAGACCTCGCGCCATCAGATTTCCACCTTTTCCGGTCGCTTTCGAACAATTAGCGCGGCATTTCCTTCAATAATGACGTCGAATAGTGGACATGATTTGACGAATTCCTCGAGTCAAGACCGGATGGTTTTTCGAAGGAGATTTTTGATTCTGCCAGTGTCGGCTCTGGACTCTACGCTGAATGTCATTATGGGGCAGACACAGGTCTTGCATATCCTCACCTCGCTTTGGATTTTCATATACTTGTTTTTCCAGATAGTGTTGCTGGCACAACCCTGTCGACGTCACAAGAGGGAAATGATGATGCAGGACGATAACAGGCCGACAGGCCTAAAAGAAGAAGAAGAAGAACATAACAGAAAAGTAAAACAAATGTCCTGATCGCGTACCGATTCGAGACTCAGATAAGACGTAATTCGTTAAGGATTAATAAAGATCCAAAAATGGATGCGAAGCGAACATACAAATTGGAATGGCAAAATCAACTAAGACAATTCTGACGAAGATTCCAGTCTGGAGCAAAAGAGCCAGGTCTATATTCGGAAAAAACAAAATCTGTTAAGTTGATTCTCTTGTATTCTCCATAGCACTGTATGGAGTGGGAAAGAGATTGATAAGAATGAAGGAAAGAAAAGAAACATGATAGATGGAAAGTTAGAAAGAAGAGAGTGATGGTAAGTTTAAAAGCTTGCCCAGTTGAATGAGAAAAAGCTCGTTAAACATTTTGAGTTTGCATCCCACTAATCTAAGGATTGCTGCGTATCATTACAAAGTTTGCATCCCACTAATCTAAGGATTGCTGCGTATCATTACAAAGCTCGACAATGAGACGAAAGTGACAATTTAAAATTTAAGGAAAAGATTATCCAGCTAAATAAAATTGAACTGGAACTTTACAAGCACACATTAATAACCCGAATCAGGGGATAGTTTATGAATCTGTAAGGTGAAAATAAGAAAGTAATGGTCAGTTTATAAGTCAAGGAAAAGCTTGCCCAGTTGAATGGAAAAGTACTGATAGAAAGTTTCAAGTACGCATTCATCACCTTAATTGGGGAATACTGTAAATAATCTTGAAGTTCAACAATAAAAATGAAAAAGCAACGGTAAGTTTGCAAGCTAAAGAAAAGCTTAACCAATTGAATGAAAAAGTACTAGTAGAACTTTTCAAATACGCATTCATCACCTTAATTGGGAATACTTTAAATAATTATGAAGTTCAATGTGAAAGCTAAGGAAAAGCTTGCCCAGTTAAATGAAACAGTACTGATAGAAAGTTTCAAGTACGCATTCATCACCTTAATTGGGGAATACTTTAATTAATTATGACATTCAATTTGAGAGCTAAGGAAAAGCTTACCTAGTTAAACGAAAAATTACTAAAAGAGCTTTTCAAGTAAGCATTCATCACCTTAATTGAGGAATACTTTAAATAATTATGAAGTTCGACAATAAAAATAAGAAAGCTACAGTAAGTTTGAAAGCTAAGGAAAAGCTTGTCCAAGAAAATGAAAAAGTACTAGTAGAACTTTTCAAGCATTCATCACCTTAATTGGGGAATACTTTAAATAATTATGAAGTTCGACAATAAAAATAAGAAAGCTACAGTAAGTTTGAAAGCTAAGGAAAAGCTTGTCCAAGAAAATGAAAAAGTACTAGTAGAACTTTTCAAGCATTCATCACCTTAATTGGGGAATACTTTAAATAATTATGAAGTTCGACAATAAAAATAAGAAAGCTACAGTAAGTTTGAAAGCTAAGGAAAAGCTTGTCCAAGAAAATGAAAAAGTACTAGTAGAACTTTTCAAGCATTCATCACCTTGATTGGGGAATACTTTAAATAATTATGAAGTTCGACAATAAAAATAAGAAAGCTACAGTAAGTTTGAAAGCTAAGGAAAAGCTTGTCCAAGAAAATGAAAAAGTACTAGTAGAACTTTTCAAGCATTCATCACCTTAATTGGGGAATACTTTAAATAATTATGAAGTTCGACAATAAAAATAAGAAAGCTACAGTAAGTTTGAAAGCTAAGGAAAAGCTTGTCCAAGAAAATGAAAAAGTACTAGTAGAACTTTTCAAGCATTCATCACCTTAATTGGGGAATACTTTAAATAATTATGAAGTTCGACAATAAAAATAAGAAAGCTACAGTAAGTTTGAAAGCTAAGGAAAAGCTTGTCCAAGAAAATGAAAAAGTACTAGTAGAACTTTTCAAGCATTCATCACCTTAATTGGGGAATACTTTAAATAATTATGAAGTTCGACAATAAAAATAAGAAAGCTACAGTAAGTTTGAAAGCTAAGGAAAAGCTTGTCCAAGAAAATGAAAAAGTACTAGTAGAACTTTTCAAGCATTCATCACCTTAATTGGGGAATACTTTAAATAATTATGAAGTTCGACAATAAAAATAAGAAAGCTACAGTAAGTTTGAAAGCTAAGGAAAAGCTTGTCCAAGAAAATGAAAAAGTACTAGTAGAACTTTTCAAGCATTCATCACCTTGATTGGGGAATACTTTAAATAATTATGAAGTTCGACAATAAAAATAAGAAAGCTACAGTAAGTTTGAAAGCTAAGGAAAAGCTTGCCCAAGAAAATGAAAAAGTACTAGTAGAACTTTTCAAGCATTCATCACCTTAATTGGGGAATACTTTAAATAATTATGAAGTTCGACAATAAAAATAAGAAAGCTACAGTAAGTTTGAAAGCTAAGGAAAAGCTTGTCCAAGAAAATGAAAAAGTACTAGTAGAACTTTTCAAGCATTCATCACCTTAATTGGGGAATACTTTAAATAATTATGAAGTTCGACAATAAAAATAAGAAAGCTACAGTAAGTTTGAAAGCTAAGGAAAAGCTTGTCCAAGAAAAAGAAAAAGTACTAGTAGAACTTTTCAAGCATTCATCACCTTAATTGGGGAATACTTTAAATAATTATGAAGTTCGACAATAAAAATAAGAAAGCTACAGTAAGTTTGAAAGCTAAGGAAAAGCTTGTCCAAGAAAATGAAAAAGTACTAGTAGAACTTTTCAAGCATTCATCACCTTAATTGGAGAATACTTGAAATAATTATGAAGTTCGACAATAAAAATAAGAAAGCTACAGTAAGTTTGAAAGCTAAGGAAAAGCTTGTCCAAGAAAATGAAAAAGTACTAGTAGAACTTTTCAAGCATTCATCACCTTAATTGGGGAATACTTTAAATAATTATGAAGTTCGACAATAAAAATAAGAAAGCTACAGTAAGTTTGAAAGCTAAGGAAAAGCTTGTCCAAGAAAATGAAAAAGTACTAGTAGAACTTTTCAAGCATTCATCACCTTAATTGGGGAATACTTTAAATAATTATGAAGTTCGACAATAAAAATAAGAAAGCTACAGTAAGTTTGAAAGCTAAGGAAAAGCTTGCCCAAGAAAATGAAAAAGTACTAGTAGAACTTTTCAAGCATTCATCACCTTAATTGGGGAATACTTTAAATAATTATGAAGTTCGACAATAAAAATAAGAAAGCTACAGTAAGTTTGAAAGCTAAGGAAAAGCTTGTCCAAGAAAATGAAAAAGTACTAGTAGAACTTTTCAAGCATTCATCACCTTAATTGGGGAATACTTTAAATAATTATGAAGTTCGACAATAAAAATAAGAAAGCTACAGTAAGTTTGAAAGCTAAGGAAAAGCTTGCCCAAGAAAATGAAAAAGTACTAGTAGAACTTTTCAAGCATTCATCACCTTAATTGGGGAATACTTTAAATAATTATGAAGTTCGACAATAAAAATAAGAAAGCTACAGTAAGTTTGAAAGCTAAGGAAAAGCTTGTCCAAGAAAATGAAAAAGTACTAGTAGAACTTTTCAAGCATTCATCACCTTAATTGGGGAATACTTTAAATAATTATGAAGTTCGACAATAAAAATAAGAAAGCTACAGTAAGTTTGAAAGCTAAGGAAAAGCTTGTCCAAGAAAATGAAAAAGTACTAGTAGAACTTTTCAAGCATTCATCACCTTAATTGGGGAATACTTTAAATAATTATGAAGTTCGACAATAAAAATAAGAAAGCTACAGTAAGTTTGAAAGCTAAGGAAAAGCTTGTCCAAGAAAATGAAAAAGTACTAGTAGAACTTTTCAAGCATTCATCACCTTAATTGGGGAATACTTTAAATAATTATGAAGTTCGACAATAAAAATAAGAAAGCTACAGTAAGTTTGAAAGCTAAGGAAAAGCTTGTCCAAGAAAATGAAAAAGTACTAGTAGAACTTTTCAAGCATTCATCACCTTAATTGGGGAATACTTTAAATAATTATGAAGTTCGACAATAAAAATAAGAAAGCTACAGTAAGTTTGAAAGCTAAGGAAAAGCTTGCCCAAGAAAATGAAAAAGTACTAGTAGAACTTTTCAAGCATTCATCACCTTAATTGGGGAATACTTTAAATAATTATGAAGTTCGACAATAAAAATAAGAAAGCTACAGTAAGTTTGAAAGCTAAGGAAAAGCTTGTCCAAGAAAATGAAAAAGTACTAGTAGAACTTTTCAAGCATTCATCACCTTAATTGGGGAATACTTTAAATAATTATGAAGTTCGACAATAAAAATAAGAAAGCTACAGTAAGTTTGAAAGCTAAGGAAAAGCTTGTCCAAGAAAAAGAAAAAGTACTAGTAGAACTTTTCAAGCATTCATCACCTTAATTGGGGAATACTTTAAATAATTATGAAGTTCGACAATAAAAATAAGAAAGCTACAGTAAGTTTGAAAGCTAAGGAAAAGCTTGTCCAAGAAAATGAAAAAGTACTAGTAGAACTTTTCAAGCATTCATCACCTTAATTGGAGAATACTTGAAATAATTATGAAGTTCGACAATAAAAATAAGAAAGCTACAGTAAGTTTGAAAGCTAAGGAAAAGCTTGTCCAAGAAAATGAAAAAGTACTAGTAGAACTTTTCAAGCATTCATCACCTTAATTGGGGAATACTTTAAATAATTATGAAGTTCGACAATAAAAATAAGAAAGCTACAGTAAGTTTGAAAGCTAAGGAAAAGCTTGTCCAAGAAAATGAAAAAGTACTAGTAGAACTTTTCAAGCATTCATCACCTTAATTGGGGAATACTTTAAATAATTATGAAGTTCGACAATAAAAATAAGAAAGCTACAGTAAGTTTGAAAGCTAAGGAAAAGCTTGCCCAAGAAAATGAAAAAGTACTAGTAGAACTTTTCAAGCATTCATCACCTTAATTGGGGAATACTTTAAATAATTATGAAGTTCGACAATAAAAATAAGAAAGCTACAGTAAGTTTGAAAGCTAAGGAAAAGCTTGTCCAAGAAAATGAAAAAGTACTAGTAGAACTTTTCAAGCATTCATCACCTTAATTGGGGAATACTTTAAATAATTATGAAGTTCGACAATAAAAATAAGAAAGCTACAGTAAGTTTGAAAGCTAAGGAAAAGCTTGCCCAAGAAAATGAAAAAGTACTAGTAGAACTTTTCAAGCATTCATCACCTTAATTGGGGAATACTTTAAATAATTATGAAGTTCGACAATAAAAATAAGAAAGCTACAGTAAGTTTGAAAGCTAAGGAAAAGCTTGTCCAAGAAAATGAAAAAGTACTAGTAGAACTTTTCAAGCATTCATCACCTTAATTGGGGAATACTTTAAATAATTATGAAGTTCGACAATAAAAATAAGAAAGCTACAGTAAGTTTGAAAGCTAAGGAAAAGCTTGTCCAAGAAAATGAAAAAGTACTAGTAGAACTTTTCAAGCATTCATCACCTTAATTGGGGAATACTTTAAATAATTATGAAGTTCGACAATAAAAATAAGAAAGCTACAGTAAGTTTGAAAGCTAAGGAAAAGCTTGTCCAAGAAAATGAAAAAGTACTAGTAGAACTTTTCAAGCATTCATCACCTTAATTGGGGAATACTTTAAATAATTATGAAGTTCGACAATAAAAATAAGAAAGCTACAGTAAGTTTGAAAGCTAAGGAAAAGCTTGTCCAAGAAAATGAAAAAGTACTAGTAGAACTTTTCAAGCATTCATCACCTTAATTGGGGAATACTTTAAATAATTATGAAGTTCGACAATAAAAATAAGAAAGCTACAGTAAGTTTGAAAGCTAAGGAAAAGCTTGCCCAAGAAAATGAAAAAGTACTAGTAGAACTTTTCAAGCATTCATCACCTTAATTGGGGAATACTTTAAATAATTATGAAGTTCGACAATAAAAATAAGAAAGCTACAGTAAGTTTGAAAGCTAAGGAAAAGCTTGTCCAAGAAAATGAAAAAGTACTAGTAGAACTTTTCAAGCATTCATCACTTTAATTGGGGAATACTTTAAATAATTATAAAGTTCGACAATAAAAATAAGAAAGCTACAGTAAGTTTGAAAGCTAAGGAAAAGCTTGTCCAAGAAAATGAAAAAGTACTAGTAGAACTTTTCAAGCATTCATCACCTTAATTGGGGAATACTTTAAATAATTATGAAGTTCGACAATAAAAATAAGAAAGCTACAGTAAGTTTGAAAGCTAAGGAAAAGCTTGTCCAAGAAAATGAAAAAGTACTAGTAGAACTTTTCAAGCATTCATCACCTTAATTGGGGAATACTTTAAATAATTATGAAGTTCGACAATAAAAATAAGAAAGCTACAGTAAGTTTGAAAGCTAAGGAAAAGCTTGTCCAAGAAAATGAAATAGTACTAGTAGAACTTTTCAAGCATTCATCACCTTAATTGGGGAATACTTTAAATAATTATGAAGTTCGACAATAAAAATAAGAAAGCTACAGTAAGTTTGAAAGCTAAGGAAAAGCTTGTCCAAGAAAATGAAAAAGTACTAGTAGAACTTTTCAAGCATTCATCACCTTAATTGGGGAATACTTTAAATAATTATGAAGTTCGACAATAAAAATAAGAAAGCTACAGTAAGTTTGAAAGCTAAGGAAAAGCTTGTCCAAGAAAATGAAATAGTACTAGTAGAACTTTTCAAGCATTCATCACCTTAATTGGGGAATACTTCAAATAATTATGAAGTTCGACAATAAAAATAAGAAAGCTACAGTAAGTTTGAAAGCTAAGGAAAAGCTTGTCCAAGAAAATGAAAAAGTATTAGTAGAACTTTTCAAGCATTCATCACCTTAATTGGGGAATACTTTAAATAATTATGAAGTTCGACAATAAAAATAAGAAAGCTACAGTAAGTTTGAAAGCTAAGGAAAAGCTTGTCCAAGAAAATGAAAAAGTACTAGTAGAACTTTTCAAGCATTCATCACCTTAATTGGGGAATACTTTAGATAATTATGAAGTTCGACAATAAAAATAAGAAAGCTACAGTAAGTTTGAAAGCTAAAGAAAAGCTTGCCCAAGAAAATGAAAAAGTACTAGTAGAACTTTTCAAGCATTCATCACCTTAATTGGGGAATACTTTAAATAATTATGAAGTTCGACAATAAAAATAAGAAAGCTACAGTAAGTTTGAAAGCTAAGGAAAAGCTTGTCCAAGAAAATGAAAAAGTACTAGTAGAACTTTTCAAGCATTCATCACCTTAATTGGGGAATACTTTAGATAATTATGAAGTTCGACAATAAAAATAAGAAAGCTACAGTAAGTTTGAAAGCTAAAGAAAAGCTTGCCCAAGAAAATGAAAAAGTACTAGTAGAACTTTTCAAGCATTCATCACCTTAATTGGGGAATACTTTAAATAATTATGAAGTTCGACAATAAAAATAAGAAAGCTACAGTAAGTTTGAAAGCTAAGGAAAAGCTTGTCCAAGAAAATGAAAAAGTACTAGTAGAACTTTTCAAGCATTCATCACCTTAATTGGGGAATACTTTAAATAATTATGAAGTTCGACAATAAAAATATGAAAGCTACAGTAAGTTTGAAAGCTAAGGAAAAGCTTGTCCAAGAAAATGAAAAAGTACTAGTAGAACTTTTCAAGCATTCATCACCTTAAGTGGGGAATACTTTAAATAATTATGAAGTTCAATTTGAAAGCTAAGGAAAAGCTTGTCCAGTGAAAATAAGAGAGTAATTGTCAGTTTAAAAGTCAAGGAAAAGTTTGCCCAGTTGAATGGAAAAAATTAATGAACTTTTTAAGTAGGCAATAACCGCCCTAATTGAGGGAATACTTTAAATAGTTATAAAGTTCAAACACGAGAGTGGGAAAATAAGTTAGTTTAAAAGCTAAGGATTGGCTTGCCTAGTTAAACGAAAAATTACTTTTCAAGTACGTATTAATCACCTTAATCGAGAGAATACTTTGAAAAATTATGAAGTTCAACAATTAACAAAAAAAGGAAAAAAATGGCTGTGAACTCTATTATATAAAGGAGTATCAGGGCCTCTACAATACCTAGTTAGTGCAGGTTCACATATACTATGTATTGACACACTTAAGTTATCAGTAAAAAAACTTTTTTACCAGAATTCATATAATTATATGATACAAAGTGTGAAATGCATTTATAGTATTTCTTTTAAGTAAATACAAATACAGGATATGTTTGTTAATTAGAAGAATGACCATTTGTATTTCACATTTATTCCCATTTTCTTAGTCGACATCCACTTGACATAATAAATTCTACTGTTTATCGGAAAAACCGTATAATTCATGTTTTTTTTGGTTAAGAAATATTTATGAATTCTTATAAATCTATTACGGTTAGTCAAATGCTACGTTTGGTCAGTGTTATTGCATGGAGTGGAATCATGGACCCTCAAAGTTGGTAGTATGAACCGACTGGAAGCATTAGAAATGTGGATGCACCGGAGAATGCTGCGGATACCCTGGACAGATATGGTCAGCAACACGAGGGTTCTTCAAAGAGCCAAAGTTGATAGAGAGTTGCTGACTAATATTAAAATCCGAAAGGTGTCCTACTTGGGTCATGTACTTAGAGGAGCAAAGTACAAATGACTGCACCTGATCATCCAAGGCAAAATAGAAGGTCGAAGAGGTGTTGGCAGGAGGCAAATCTCCTGGCTCCGCAATATACGTGATTGGACTGGTATAAGGAGCGTTGGGGATTTTTTTCGGGCTGCCGGGGACAAAGACGCCTACTCTCAGGTGATATTCAACGTTGGGGGGACCTGACATGACACTGGGAAGAAGATAAACCTAAATTTTCCACACATATCATGGATCCACGTAGAAGTCAGCCCTAACAACTGATGCATTATGCGCTAGCAACCTGTTGAATTCCCGGGACTCCCCTATATCAAAAAAAAACTCAATATCAAAATATCTCAAGTTATTATCGTAAATATGGGATTTTGACTGTTTTCATAACAATTACTAAGTATTTTTAATTTTTTTTTTTTTATTTTACTTTTAGTAATCTCACAACTGTGAATATATGTCAAAAAATTACAAACGTGGATTATAATGTAACAATCAAGTGCACGGCCAAAGCTGAACTGTCTTTTTCACATCAAACATAAACTTTATTTTAATTGAGAAAACTAATCATCCACCACAATTTTTTTCGCACATTTAAAAGATTCACACCAACATCTATTCTTTAAGTGTTTTGTCTCTACATATACTAAGAAGAACCAAAATCTATCTATGGTTAAGTCTCTAGTATTCTCTATAGCGCTCTATGGAAAAACAGACAAGAGAGAAAAAAAAAACATGTTGGAGGTGAATGCTCCGTATCCCATGCACCGTAAGGCACACCAATGGTGCACATCCAAGAATTAGAGATTACCGAAAGACTTTCGACAACACGCAGAAAAAAATCCTTTGGACATATTGCTATAAAAAATTATGAAAGGCAGGAGAAGCTGGTGGTGATTACGGGGACAATTGAGGGAAGGTGTTCTATTATGTGAACGGATCAAATAAAGGAGTTAACAGGATCCTCTTTAAGCGCTGAATTTACCATGGCCCAGGACAACACTAAGGAGGGACGGAAGTTCGAGATATAAGAGAGGATCACAACGCTCATGAAGTTCGAGATATAACGGAGTGAAGTTCGAGATATAACAGAGGATCACGACGCTCATGAAGTTCGAGATATAACGGAGTGAAGTTCGAGATATACCAGCACGGAAGTTCGAGATATAACAGAGGATCACGACGCTCATGAAGTTCGAAATATAACGGAGTGAAGTTCGAGATATAACAGAGGATCACGACGCTCATGAAGTTCGAGATATAACAGAGGATCACGACGCTCATGAAGTTCGAGATATAACAGAGGATCACGACGCTCATGAAGTACGAAATATAACGGAGTGAAGTTCGAGATATAACAGAGGATCACGACGCTCATGAAGTTCGAGATATAACAGAGGATCACGACACTCATGAAGTTCGAGATATAACAGAGGATCACGACGCTCATGAAGTTCGAAATATAACGGAGTGAAGTTCGAGATATAACAGAGGATCACGACGCTCATGAAGTTGGAGATATAACAGAGGATCACGACGCTCATGAAGTTGGAGATATAACAGAGGATCACGACGCTCATGAAGTTGGAGATATAACAGAGGATCACGACGCTCATGAAGTTGGAGATATAACAGAGGATCACGACGCTCATGAAGTTGGAGATATAACAGAGGATCACGACGCTCATGAAGTTGGAGATATAACATAGGATCAGGACACATTCTTCTTCCTCCCGTGCTCAATGAAGAAGAATGTGTCTTGTCACATTTTACATAATTAGAATTTCAGCTTTCTTTGTTTGATGGCAAACAATCAAAACATCAATGAGCTCTGGGGCCCAGTTGGTAAGACGCAAGACTTCTACCCGGTGGTTTCAGGTTTGATTTACCGTATCGAAGACAATGTTCTCTTCCGGCCACAATCTTCAACATCTAACCTAAGGATATGCTGAAGACTACCTGAATGAGAAATCGATGATTCAATAAATTATCCCTATTTACCTTTTGGCAGTGACATGGAATACAATTTTTAAACAAGATGTTAATTTTAAATAGAAAAAAAAGTAAGAGGCTTATAAAAATAGAAAAAAAAATCAATAAAAATATTAGAAAAGAAACAAATTTCATGACACCTTTACATGACAGGATTCTCACTTGACCGAGGTTACATGACTGATGTACGACAGGATTCTCACTTGACCGAGGTTACATGACTAATGTACGACAGGATTCTCACTTGACCGAGGTTACATGACTGACGTACGACAGGATTCTCACTTGACCGAGGTTACATGACTGATGTACGACAGGATTCTCACTTGACCGAGGTTACATGACTAATGTACGACAGGATTCTCACTTGACCGAGGTTACATGACTAATGTACGACAGGATTCTCACTTGACCGAGGTTACATGACTGACGTACGACAGGATTCTCACTTGACCGAGGTTACATGACTGATGTACGACAGGATTCTCACTTGACCGAGGTTATACCGTGAGCTACCTTATGCAAACTTCACCATGGTCAACCATAGGTAAAAAGGTACAAGTACGCAACCTAACAATCTGACTCGATACACTGTCAGAAAAAAATATATGCAAGACCTGTTATTATCGCTGGTACACAATTGCAAAATAAAAAAAACAGTCAAGGTTCCAGTCTGGTTTTCACTTAAGATCTCTTTAACCTGCCGGGTTTATTGCCACATAACAATAAGCCCGTCAGGTTATACTGTACGCATATACTATACAATGAAAGTGTAAGGTGTTATACATGTAACATTTAAGATAAAATTAAAACACTACCTTCATTTTTTTATTTCTTGCTTAACAACGCTTGCTATGTCATCATCAGGTGAATTGACAAGAACTGGTGTTGAAATGCATTACAATATGCAAAAGATAAAGTGCAATAAAACAAAGTGACAGTGTTTTAATTATATATTCATTATGGACATACACAAAGTGACGCCGGAGTTATTTAAAAAAATATGTTATTGTACATTTTGCTCACAATCAACCTTAAAGCATCTCGTGAATAGATCGCGATATGACCCCTCGGTCAAGTGGGAATCCAACCTTAAGGCATCCATTTCCTGGTTCGTACGATAACTCAATCATTCTTCTTTCTTAAAAATGAAGCAGATGACGTTCCATTAAGCATATTGCACCATCAACTGTCCACCACGCGACACAACGCGACATCACATAATTATCAAATATTAAACGTACACTTGTGATTTATTTTACACAAATTCCTTAATTATTTTAAGTGTAAAATTAAAATTAGATTAATTTGAATAAATACAATAATACCTCCCGTACCCGTCTCTACACATACTTTACTGTCACGTGTGTTGGAAAGGTTATATTATACTATAACACGTGACCTGATAACACACTTTTAAGCAATATTATACAATACAATACAATACAATAATCAATTAGACAAATCAACATCCCTAATTAATAATATTGACTCAATTTTGTATGAAAAAATCATAACAATAATAAGTATGGTTCATTTTAATTACGATAAAACTGTTCAAATGGCAAATGTGGTAAGTTGGGTTACAGAAAAACTGTTCAAATGACTGTGGTAAGTTGGATTACAGAAAAACTGTTCAAATGGCTAATGTGGTAAGTTGGATTACAGAAAAACTGTTCAAATGGCTAATGCGGTAAGTTGGGTTACAGAAAAACTGTTCAAATGGGTATGTGGTAAGTTGGGTTACAGAAAAACTGTTCAAATGACTGTGGTAAGTTGGATTACAGAAAAACTGTTCAAATGGCCAATGTGGTAAGTTGGGTTACAGAAAAACTGTTCAAATGACTGTGGTAAGTTGGATTACAGAAAAACTGTTCAAATGGCTAATGTGGTAAGTTGGGTTACAGAAAAACTGTTCAAATGACTAATGTGGTAAGTTGGGTTACAGAAAAACTGTTCAAATGGGTATGTGGTAAGTTGGATTACAGAAAAACTGTTCAATGACTGTGGTAAGTTGGATTACAGAAAAACTGTTCAAATGGCTAATGTGGTAAGTTGGGTTACAGAAAAACTGTTCAAATGGCTAATGCAGTAAGTTGGGTTACAGAAAAACTGTTCAAATGGGTATGTGGTAAGTTGGGTTACAGAAAAACTGTTCAATGACTGTGGTAAGTTGGATTACAGAAAAACTGTTCAAATGGCTAATGTGGTAAGTTGGGTTAAAGAAAAACTGTTCAAATGACTGTGGTAAGTTGGATTACAGAAAAACTGTTCAAATGGCTAATGTGGTAAGTTGGGTTACAGAAAAACTGTTCAAATGGCTAATGCGGTAAGTTGGGTTACAGAAAAACTGTTCAAATGGGTATGTGGTAAGTTGGGTTACAGAAAAACTGTTCAAATGACTGTGGTAAGTTGGATTACAGAAAAACTGTTCAAATGGCTAATGTGGTAAGTTGGGTTACAGAAAAACTGTTCAAATGACTGTGGTAAGTTGGATTACAGAAAAACTGTTCAAATGGCTAATGTGGTAAGTTGGGTTACAGAAAAACTGTTAATTGCGGTAAGTTGGGAGAAGGAAGGTGAATAAAAACTGTTCAAGAGGGATAGGTTAGTGTACAGAATAGTTTTTTTTCTTTTTAATAACAGTTTCTGTTCAGAATAATTGTTCTGTTCAGAAGCCTAACTTAACCTAACCCAATTAGGTTAGATTACAGAATGAATGTTCTGATCAGAGGAGTTAGATTAAGTTAGAGAACAATTGTTCTGTTCAGAGAGGTTAGATTAAGTTACAGAACAATTGTTCCGTTCATAAAGTTTAGATTCAGTTACAGAACAATTGTTCTGATCAGAGGGGCAAGATTAGGTTACAGAACAATTGTTACGATCACAGGGATAAGATTAGATTACAAAACAAATGCTCTGGTCAGAAAGGTTAGATTAGTTTACAGAACAATTGTTCTCTTTAGAAGGGTTAGGTTAGGTTACAGAACAATTGTTACGATCACATGGATAAGATTAGGTTACAAAACAATTGCTCTGATCAGAAAGGTTAGATTAGTTTACAGAACAGTTGTTCTCTTTAGAAGGGTTAGGTTAGGTTACAGAACAATTGTTACGATCAGATGGATAAGATTAGGTCACAAAACAATTGCTCTGATCAGAAAGGTTAGATTAGTTTACGGAACAATTGTTCTCTTTAGACAGGTTAGGTTAGGTTAGGTTACAGAACAACTGTTGCTGTGATGCTATGAAAAGATCCTAGAACTTAGAATTAAACAGGTCTTATTTTGTCGACATTGATCTATTTGAGTAGCAATATTAATGGATAGAGATGTGGAAAAGTTATATGTATTTATATTTTAACTCTCCGTGCCCGCATAAAAACCAAGTATCACTTCTAAATTGAAAAAAGTATTAGAGTCTTATGATTTCTCTTTCCTCTACACTTGCGGCAGCTAAATAATATTATATTGTCCTTCACGCCATTGTGGATATGTAGACGTTTCGTGTTACGCTTTATTTTGCTTCTCCCTCGCACTGGGTATTATTAAGTAGTCGCGTGTTTACGCGCCGCTCACTCACATGGCCGTGGTGGTCTCGAGCGCGGTCGCGTGTCATTTGTCGGCGTGCGTCCGGAGGGGGTGTCTCGGGGGTGCGGGGGAGGGGGCGGGATGTCACGCGGCCACTCCTCCCGCAACCGGCACCGCCTGCCCCAACCCGGCAGCGCCGTCCGTCACAACCTCATCGTGCGACTCCACGTGGTACAGCGTCACCGATGCTATGTAATTGTTTGGCATCACCTGCAATCCGACAAATCCATAAAAAATATTAAAATTTAATACAGTAATCCTTCCATTTACTCAAATTCACTGTAATTCTGTTTGAAATTTTAAATACATAATAATAACACAATATCTATTAATAATACATAATAATAACAACACTATATCTATTAATAATACATAATAATAACACTTTATCTATTAATAATACATAATAATAACACTATAATATTATTTATATTTAAGGCATTAACATTGTGGAGGTTTACAAACATTGTCATTTGTTTTATCAATGGTTCTAACGGTTAAACTTTTATGTGCTGACTGATTATTTCTATATAGGAAAGACCTGAAGATCTTTTGAAAAGAGATTTTGTGAACACAAATCCGCCTTAACAATTCCTCTAATTTATTCTGAAATGGCTAATCATTCACCGTGAAAACCACACATTTTCTATCGATGATGCCCAATTCTTACATATCAGTAGTAACGGAAATAAATTGAACAGATTGGAGGACCTAGAAATTTCTAAGTCAGTGCATCGAGGTGAACATCTGGCAAACACATATATCCCAAGAATCTCTCCGCTGCTGGCTGAGATCGTCTCATCCCTCCCTCCACCCCAGTCCTCAACCCGAATGTTAACCGTTAGAAGCGTGTATCTCGGTATCAGTTCAAACAGAATTCAGTCTTGTTTGTGCTCCCCTGATGATGAGGCGTGCACCTTGAAACCGTAGGGTTATACCGTTACAAAAAATGGAATAAACAGTGTTTGATAAAACAAATTACTATACCTATTAACGTATTTTTCGGATTGAAGAACTCTCAACGCGGTCGGTTGGACCTGTTTATTCCGCCCTTCATATTGAAGAAAGGATGCATAAATGTACTAAAGAAACCATTCACTTCAATTTTCAATAATATTTTTTTCAACCGGCATCTTTCCGGATCTCTGGAAAATCTCTAAAACATCACCCATTCACAAATCGGGGCAGATGTCATGTGTTGAGAATTACTGACTAGTAATAGTTCTTTGTGCTCCTGCAAAAGTATTAGAATCAATTATATATGGCTGTAGTTCCCCTCAAATTGTCCATTAATAATAGATGAACAACATGCATTCAGAGCTAAACGCTTAACAGAGACGAACTTGGTTGCATTCACCAACTATGTAGCTAAATCGCAATGGAAAAACACTTATAGACTGTGCATAGTGACTTTGACAAAGATATTCATGGCATACTTCTTCAAAAATTTAGCAAATTTGGCTGTAATTTACCACTTTTAAAGTTATTCGCTGACTATTTTCGTAATCGAAAAACAGTTTGTCTCTCTTATAGGGTATTTACATCTAATCAATTCCACGTTAACTCAGATGTTCCCCAGGGATCAAATCTAGGGCCAATGTTTTTTTTTTTTATTATCATTAACACGTTCACTGCGGCCGATAAATCGCGAACAATCGTGGTGTGCTGAAAAATAGCAATTTTTCAAATCTCTAAAACTATATTACAAATATGAAATAATAAGATATTTTTTTTGGAGATGCTAGTATATACTGTCTCCTTTGTGTGAAACATTCACGCGCGGACGGATGCTGACTCACACTACGAATAAGCAAGTGTAAACACGAGTCATTGAGAGCACTAAAGCTGAGTTTACACTGCAAATCATGCATAGAAATATCTAATTAATTTTTTTTGAAAATATTATGTTTTACCTGTAGTATTCCTTTGGGTTTTTTACAGCTTGTACGTTTTGTTCATTGTTGAAAATGTTACAGATACTTGACAAAAAATGAAAAAAAAAAAAACTGTCTCATAAAACACTAAAAATTCTAAGTATCCGTCCGTTTCGCACTCAATAACACTATTAATTATAATTATGAAATAAACCTAAAACATGGATCCAGGCACAGACCAACTTTTCCGGGACAATCCATACAGCCATAAATTGTGTCTTTGCGTGTGCGGTCGATTTTCCAGCAATATGTGCACCTCTTTCTTTTCGTTTTACCTCTATTGTCTTTTTCAAATAATGATGGAAGGTGTATTTTTTTTAATGATAACGTGGAATGGAGATGGAGGGGGCCCAACTAATTCTTCTATTACTGACATTCTAAAATCATAAAGAGTTCCCTTTTTGTCGCTATTTGCATTATACAAATAGTACGCATTTAGAAGAATCGACTGGAATATATGAATGCCGATTTTTTTTATACCAGCGAAGCGTCTTTCTCTCGCATGGATAATAAGACAACATCTGATCATGAAAGTCGACGCCGCTCATGTATTTATTATATGCTACTATCATATTTGGTTTCACTTGCAACTTTCCATGGCGGTTTGTTGTTTCTGTCAACTGCCATCGAATTCCGATGAAATCGCCAATACTTCCCGACGATCTTTCCACTTAGTGACGCATACTCGCGATCGGTGTATTGGCTAATGGATTCTCCAGTTTTTAGCATTTTATTTTTCACCTCAAACGGATTAACTTTCCTATTAGTTCTAAGAGTTCCGGTGACGTATGTTGCCTTATCTAGTAATTCCTGTGTGAGAGGAACACTATTATAATAATTATCCATGTATACTGAATGACCTTTTCCAGTCTTTCCTTCCATTAACAATTTGACAACCCTCTTGGTGTGGTCTTTCCCACCTAATTCTTTGTCAGCAGCGCCACCATATATTATTAATTTTAATGCTAAGCCATTTGATTCTCCCAGCATATATATTTTAACACCATATTTTCCCTTTTTCCCTTTTATATACTGGCGAAATTTAAGTTTTCCTCTCCACAACACTAAAGACTCGTCGATGGATAAATTTTTTTGAGGTTCGTATATTGCGTTCATCCTGTCATTGAAAAAAATTATAAGTGACTGAATTTTATCCAAACTAGTTGTTTCTTCCGTATTTTTGTTAAAATGTAGTGTCCGAAGAATCAACAAAAATCTGTCCCGGGACATGTATTGCGAGAAAGCTTTTAAATCAAAGAGATGGTGTTTCTTCCAATAATCGTTGAGTCTATTCAGTTTTATGGTTCCCATGTGAAATAAAAGTCCTAGCCATATTTTAAATTCAGCCACTGTAATATTTTTCCAGGAACGTATTCTACTTCTTGCTCTTTCAGAATGAGCTAAAATTTCTGCCGCATATTCATTCGACTCGTTAATAATGAGGTTGTAAAAAACATCATTAGCAATGATATTAAAAAAATCGATGGGTTTGTTTCCTGGCATATCGATTTTTAACCCTGAGTTACCCAAAAAATGGAAATGTCTCGGCTGGTATCCGATTATTTGACCACTGAGGGATATCTGGAGATGGTGGATTTTCAATTTGACTATTGTCCCTGGATGTAGAAGGTTGGTCTCTTGGAGGTGATTGTGAAGGTGGTGTTTGTTCAGAGATTTCACTTTCAGAGTCACTATCTGTATCATCATCGGTTTCATAAGAACTACTTAATTCGGATTCATTATAATCACTAAATTCGTCACTATCACTTAAATTTGAATTTTCACTATCACTACTATTTTCCGCCATTTTTCTTTTTTTAGAAGTCGAGGGTTATCCATTATGTTAAAAAAAAGGCTAAATGTACTAATAACTTAATGAAACTAATAACTAAAACTATATATATAGTCAGTAAAACGAATAAAAGTAGAATAAACACAAGTTTCAGAAGTCTTCAATGTCAATCAACAATTTTGTTCACTTTATATACAGTGTAAACCCAGCTTTACAGTAAAAAAACTGAACACGTGTTCTCACGACCGCATCGGCTCATATTTATGAACACACTGACATAAAATATTGTGATAAGATTGGATTAGTATCGTTTTAATTATGCAAAGACACTTTTAAGTGACGTGACTAATTATTACCAACCATCCGCGCCTAGCGCGTATTCCGCACCGCGGGATATGTTAGCTGTACGCGCTAGGCGCGTACTCCGCACACAACGTGTTAATGATGTGAAAAAATATAACTCACTCGAATGTTTTATATTTTGCGGATGATCTTAAATAGTTCCTAAAAATATTAAGCGTTGATGACTGTAGGAAACTCCAGGATGATATCAATAATATATATGAATGGAGCATTCGTAACAAAACTTTTCTTTAATGTAACAAAATTGTTATTTCATTTGTAAGAGCACGAAGAAATGCTTATTTTCGTTATCTTGTGAATGGTCAACAACTGTCTAGGACGGATAAAACAAAGGACTTATGTTAGGTGTTTTATTTGAAAGTGACCTTTCGTTTGATTTGCAAATCAAATCAGTCTGCAATAAGGCAAATAAGATGCAATTTGTAATTCGTACCACCAAACTATTCACACAGATACCTACGTACTCAGAATATTATATCATCCTTTGGTCAGAAGTCATTTGGAATATTCCTCTATAATATGGGCGCCAGCAGGGATTACGTATTCACTCATGCTAGAAAGGGTCCAGAAAAGATTTCTCCGTTATCTCTACATGAGAGAGTGACATATGGATATTATCCCAGGCTTTATCCAAGTGTCTTCTTACTGAGGATGCTCTTAGTTACAGATCATTAGAGAGGGGAAGATCTCATCAATTAGGTGTCTACTTTTTTTGTTTGCTCAGGGGTAATTTAGTTAGCCCATCCGTCCTGAACAGTCTTGGTTTGTATGTTCTGTATAGTTATTTGAGACAACGCTCCTATAGATTGTTCTATCAACCTATAAGTCGAACCTGCCTTTGGAGATGCTGGTGGGTAGAGCAATCACACTGTTTAACCGTGTGTGTCCTCATATAGACGTGTTTCATGTGTCATTCACCTTCTTCAGGAAAAATCTCTTGAATGTAGTGTAATACTTGAAATAATTTCATTTTTCATACTATTTAACATGTTACATTCTGTCATAATGTTTTAGTGTATAGATAGTTTAGCCTAGTCATTTTGCAATAGTGTGAGTAACACTCTCTGTATTACACAACTTATGTAGTGGTATTGGTTTTAGAATGCCACACGATTGGTTCGCGCAGAGCGCACGTTTGTATTGATGTTAAAATACTCGGTGATTAGAAAAATACTACGACAACGGAAATGAGAACTCTACGTGTTATTGCTGGGAAGAATTTGCGTGATCGTGTAAGGAACACCACAATCCGAGAGGTACGTGAGGTTCAAGATGTGGTCAGATGGGGACGACAGCGTCGACGATACTGGTACCAACATGTACGATACTGGTACCAACATGTACAGATAATGAATTCCATACATAGCTCTGCATGGGGTGCCGGATAGACGGCGTCCACCAGGGAGACCCCCGAAACGATGGAGAGATAGTTGGAGCTCAGCATCACAAGAGGATAATCCTGCAGTAACAGACTCTCGAGTCTATAGAAAGTTTAAGAAGAAGAAGATTCCATAATACGGATCCTGCTGAGCCAACTGGTAACGCTGACACATGTTCGCAATAGGCTGACCGTTTCTCCAAATTGAGAGCTATTGAGACGCCACCAGCTTAAGAACAGATAGTTCTCCACTTTCCACAAAACAATAATAGTAAAATGAGCCGTGTACCTCAAAGATGATGTCCTGATAGCCATAGCAGAAGGTGGAGCCGAAGGGATTGGTGGTGTTGGTGGAGGAGGCCCGGTTGAGCACCACAGGGCGCTGTGCGGGGCGCAGGGCGGCCGCTATCTGCTCCCAGCGGCTGTACGCGGACACTACCACCAGTCCCTCGGGCTCACGTCCACCAGTTTACTGTCTATCTGCTGGCCTCTGGAAATATAATACATGCGAGAATATTATTTTTGAGAGTGAAATATAGATATGTTATACTCAAGAAAATGTAGCATGGTCTAAACGCTGCAGTCAGTATGGCCTAGAAAGGGATGTAGACAGGTGGTGCGCAGGGTTCAAGACATAGCAGAGCACCACGATGCCCAGCATTGAGCACACAATGAAGAGA